>FIZV01010174.1:0-10151 GCA_900050545.1 Trionymus perrisii | reverse complement strand
ATACCTATTCAAAAAAAAAAAAAAAATGAATTAATATATAAATATAATTTATTATTATTATTAAAATTAAAATTAAAGCAATTTTAAAAACTTCTCAAGGAAGAAGTTGATAAAAATTTTTCTCTGAGAAAAAATTCTCCTGGAATGAAATCCACAGATAAGAAATTTTAAAAACTTCTCTAGGAAGAAGTTGAGAAATCCTTCACAAAAAAATTTCCCAAAAACTTTTCTTGAAGAATTTAAAAATCTTTTCAAAACAGTCGAGAAATTCTCTTTTTTTGAGGGGGAGTGTCAAAAATTTTGTAATTTTTTTTAAGTTGAAAAATTTTATTTTTTTATAAGTTTCTTAAAAAAAAAATATCGAAATGTGATGTTCTATTGTAGTAATTTTCACAAATTGTATTTTCGAATAATATGAATTTCTAATTTTCTATCAAATATTTGGTAAATCGATGACATTACCTATTAGCCTTGAACGGTGTTTTGCTGTATTAGGATATATTAGTAAGTATATCTGATTGCATAATTTTTTTCTCAAAAACTGCTATCCTTTGTACCGATATTGCTTCCGAAAGATCTGCGATTGTAATAAATTAAGAAGACGCTAAAAAATAGTGTCGAAATAAAAAATAAATAAAAGCGTTTATTTGTAATGTTGTAAAAACTCGTAATTTTCACAATTATCTAAATTTATATTTTTTATCTAATTTATCACAGCACAGCATTCGGATCAGGTCCCTATGAACAGAGACACTTGTAAGTAGGAAAGTTGGAAAATAAATAATTTATAGAGGCCAATTAATTAATCGCAGAATCCAATCTAAATGATAGGCCACTTTGGAATATACATCTGGTAAAGCATTCGCTGTGTTCCCGCACGATGTTCCGAAAGATTTTATTCCCAGTATTGTCCAAGGACATGATGTCTGATTTATCGATGGAATTTGTAATGGATTTCCTGTCAGAGACTGAAAAATTATGTTTGAAATTCAGATATGGGTTCATGCAGAATTAATATTTGTTTGAAAATACAATTAACGAGGTTCTTCTTCATGCTCAACTTACTGTGCATAATTTTACGCCTTCGTTCGAGCCTCCGGCGCACACCATGGTATTGGAATCGTATCCTTGTTCAAGACGTTTGGTACCACTTTGGTAATTTATCCTGCATGTTTCGTCGTCTACCACGGTTATCGTTGATTTTTGTAAATTTCTGCCTCTTTGATGAACTGCAGAACAGTAAAATTGGTCAATATCGCCCAGAATGAGAAGTGATTTTTTTTAGTGTACATGAAATCGACTCGAATTGATGTCTCACCCGGACCTGTGGTTCCCCAACCAATAGCACTGGCCTGGGTATTAACTGGGTTACTGGAGGAAGTGTATAGACAGGCTGGCCTTATGTATGGTGTTATTGTTACGGAAGCGTTTAACAAGAAAAGCGTTACATCATTGTAGAATTCCGTTGGTTTATAATATGGGTGATCGTAACGTCTCACAATACTGTAAATCGGTAAGCTGGATTGATCCGAACTTGAGGGAATACTCAATACTCCTAACATGACCCATTTGGCTTCGCCCCTAACAACGCAAAAATTACTGGCGATTTTTTCTCGACGATTCGAGAGACTCGGTAGAGCTCTTCTTTGAGAATTTTCTCTTACCACGATGATGTTTCTCCGCATTGCGCCGCACTAATGACAAATCGTGAACTGATCAGTGCTCCGTCACAGCCCCAATTATACTGATCGTTGACTGGATTTCCATATCCAATGAGAGCCTTGAACATAAAAATTTGACGTAAAATTTTTTTGAAATTATATCATGGTGGAATCACACTGGAAAATGAAACAATGTTTCAGCAACATCTGTTTTTGTCCGTCGTGAAACTTATGCTTACAACATGTTCCCAACAAAGTTTCATGTTGTTGAAACTAATGGGAAAATGAAACATGTTTCTAGAACATTATGGTGGTAAATGATGGTGGATTCACACCAGAAAATGAAACAATCGCTACGCGCATGCACTACGCATCACCAGCCCAGTTTTGGTAGGTTTCAACTTCTCATAGAGAACTAGCCCGGCAAAAGGGGATATAAGGTTATCTTAAGTTTATGTAATTAGTAACCGAACTGACAAATCTAATATAATACTCTCAAACTTATTCAGACTTGTCGTTTTGGTTCAGTCTCCACTCCTGGCTCGTGGGTTTCCACTTGAGACTAGAGTGACTAGGTAGGCTTAGGTACGCTGCCACGCCAGCATCCCTTCGCATCCCTCAGTAGTCAGTCCCTACAGTAGTGACCCCTCTGGGGTGGTAATAAAAATAAAATTATCCTATTATTTTGATTTGTCGAGGAGGAGCTGAGTCCCCCAACTTTTCTGTCCAAATTGTTGAGGAAGGGCTGAGCCCCCCAGCCCCCTAAGGGAATATTCCTGAATGTTCTAGAACATTCTGTTTATCAACTTTGTTGTCAAAACATTGTTTCATTTTCGGTGTGATTCCATCATCAAATGTCACCCACATATTAACGAAGTGACTTACAGCGTGAGGGAATTCTCCTGGTTGTACCGTGCTGATCTCTTCTCCTGCGGAAGTTTGGTAACTTGGTACGTTATATTGTGGAACCGGTGATGCCGGAGGTGGTGTATTGTACTCGGGCTGAGGCGCATAGACTGCTGGAGGACGTGTATTATATTGTGGTCTTGTGGCTACTGGAGGACGAGTATTGTATTGAGGAGGGGGCTTGTATGGCGGTGCAGTGGCAACTGAAAAAGGTGTATATTGAGGAGCAGCCTGAAACACAATATAATTTTGATGAGAAGTACTGGCACAGTCAGCCAATGGCCAGGACCTAATGAAATTTTATTCCTGTTGAGTGAAATGATTTACCGTTGTTTGTGGGTAAATTTGATAAGGATCGGGTATTGAACAACATATACTATCTGCAGCACTGTTTGCGTCGTAGCCACAAACTATAGCTCTATTATTGGAGATGATATCTTGAGCAGTGGGACAATCTTGGATTTTCACGCAACTGAGACCAGGGTACGATTTGCAAGCGTTTTCTACAAACAATGTGTATGTAAAAATTATTAAAGGATGAATCAATAGATTCCCTCAGTTATCAGAATCTTTAAATGGAAGGCAAGGTCGATTGGACAAAATTTTCATCGAATTATATCCTTATAACTATTTCTTTAAAATATTTTTCAACATTACCAACTGAAGGCTTCCTCGGCGGCAGTGTAGAATCTTTCTTGATCATTTCGCGTTCGATTTCATTACGAACCAATAAAATCCAATCGACGTGATCGGCCAAGTCGGTAAATGCAGCCACAGCAGTTGATGTGGGCTGTTTTAAGCTGACGATGCCTCGAAGATAGTACAGGTTGTTTTCCCTGAAGAGTAGGCCTCCTCCGCTGTCTCCCTGGAGCACGCCGGGACCTGGGAAGAGAAATTATTCATAAAATGAGGTACATTTTGGCCTATGAGATATGCTAAATTTTTGTGTCACCATCTTCGGATCCGGCGCAGAATTTATCAAATGTTATGAATGCCTTGAATTCATCGGGTACATTATTTAGGCATCTTTCTCGACTGATGAAGGGTAAATCGACAGTCATCAGTCGCTCGCTTAATTTTCCATGTTCGTTCTTGCCCCATCCTACGACCTGAGAATTTCTTGTTTTTTTAAAAGAATTGTGATTTAAAATATTAAGCACATAATTGATCGTTTACTTTGGCTGGTGTGTTTTCTGGAGGGTATCTGTTTGTTCTCAGACCTGCCCAATCGACGCAAGCTGGCAGAACTGTCGGGCTTATGGTGAGCTTTTCTTCCAGTATCATGATGGCGATATCGGCTGCGAAATAATTATTTATTCCGATATAGCCCTTGTTGGAGTAACGTATTTCTCTCAGCTAAGATCAAAGGTCCAATTTTACAATTACATTTTGGTAAGATTATCAGAGAATGACTCGTCCACAGTAGATATTTAATGACTCACTCTGAAAACTTTCTGATTTTTATTATCAATCACGTTATAATCTCTGGTGAATTTGCTAACGACTACTTCATAATTAGAAGCATCCTTTCTATTGTTGGACTGGTCGTGGAAACAATGAGCAGCTGAAATAAAAAATTGATTGATAAAATTTTGAAAGAGAAGAGGGGGGTTGTTCGATATCCCTATTTCTCGATCTGTTGCTATGCTACCAACCTGACACTACCAGGTACGGATTAATGATCGTTCCACCGCAGATTAAAATTTTATCTTTATTATAAATGGCTACGTGCCAAGGAGAGTCACCAAACCTTTCTTCGACTCCTCCACTGATCAACGCAGTTGGGTTTGTGTATGGTCTTCCACATTCTAAGGAATAATAGAACCAATAAAGAATTAATCAATGGTTTAATAATTCGTTAGAAAGCTGAATACACAGGGAAACAATTTTCCACACCAGGGACGCAGGAGAAGAGAATTTTATCCCATTTCCCATCATCTTGGCAATCGATTTCTTGATACGTAGGTACGAAATCTCTATACGTGTGTAATGGTTTGCAAGCTGGACGCACAGTGGTCCCTGCCAGCAACGGATTTCCTTCGCAAGGAATATGTATGCCACTGCGGTAACACAGCAAATCTACATTTACAGGGTTTAATCTATCGCACATTCCTGAAGCGGAGAAAAAAAAGATGTAAGTTTTTCAAATCTCCGATGTCTTTGAAGTAGTGTTTTTCAAATTGACTCTCTTACTGTAACAATTGTCTATTTGAGGTATCCAACTTTTATCGTGGCAAACTGACCGGAAATGGGTGTCTGGTAAGGGGGAATAGTTTGGGTTGCATTTGATCGTAGCTACGGTGAATTCTCGCACGTATCCGTTCGCGGTACAGTACTGGGATTGTTTTCCATCGCATAAGTATGTGATCGTCTTGTCCGCAGATTGCGGAGGTGTCACACACAAGTCGCTGTCGCATGGAAAAAATCGAATAAATTGGTGAATTAGGTTTAATTAATTTTTTTAATGATTAAAAACGGCAAAAATCGTCAAGTTTCGATGTTTGAAAAATGTTGGAAATTTTCTTGTTGTTTATTTTTTTGCCATTTTTGATAATTTGTATTTTTATTTCTTCGATACTGCTCACGTTGTGTCCTGCAGTATGATTTGCATAACATCAATGACACTTAAAAATTAGTTACGATTGGAAAATTTTCAAAGTTTTGAAAATTTGCCAAATTTCAAAAACTGATTCTATCTCAAAAATTTATAAAAATTAGAAGTGTTGCCAAATTTAAATTTTAATAAAATCTTAAATTTTGATTTTTTTAATTTTTTAAAAATTAATCTGGCTTTATAAATTTATAAGAATTTGAAATTTTTAATTTTTGCTAAAATCCAAAAATCTGTTTGCGTTTATTTTTATTTTTTCAACTTGCTTAAATCAACTTTAATATTTATTTTTTAAACACGAAATGAATGAAAGAAATAAAACTTATAGTCTTAAACTTCATTACGTCTTTTCTTCAGTTTTGCTTCCCGAATTTTTTTTTTTCAAATGTTACACTTGAATATTTTTTGAAATTTTTCTCAAGTTTTTTGTTTCTGATGTTTTTTTTTCTTGTTTTTATTTTCAAAATTATTTTAAACATTTTTTCCTTCACCTCTGGTAATTTTTCTCCATTAAAGATTGGAAAAAACGAGAGGAAAATTTGAAACTTGAATTTGAATGAAGTAGGAAAAAACTTTCGTGTAAAAAAAAAAACGAAAAAAAGTAGTAGTTTTTATAAAATTCGACTTTTCTTCAATTTCACTTTATATAGATGCAAGTTTAGAATTGATGTGAGGCATTGGCCTATTGGAAAAACTAACTTGGTCGCTCTTCCTTTTCTAATTCCGGTTTTAGTGACGTTGCATAATTCTGATGATTCGTCGGATCCATCGAAGCATTGTTTCAAACCGTCGCATAAATACTCTTTTCTCACACAACCTCCATAGTTGCATCGGAAATATCTTTGAGCGCAGCTATAAGAGCAAAATTAATGTTTGGTTTAGCTTGTGGTAATTTGTGGTCGAGGATAAAAGCATAAGATGGGAAGGTGAAGATTGTTGTTTTTATTTTTCCAATTTATTTTGTTACCGGATACAGAGAGTGAAATGCAGGGTATCACGCTTAAAAACGAATCAGGTAAGTAGGGTACATATGTATTAGGCCTAAATTAGAATATGAAAATTTTTGTAGTTACTAACGTTGTATTGCGACAATTGTAGTAAGTTTCGTCGGATCCATCTGAACAATCTTGGATCCCGTCGCAAATGAATGACTTACCAATACATTGCCCACTATTGCATTGAAATTCTGACCTGGAATTTTTTTTCAAATTGTTAAATGGTGTGAGACGAAGTCTGATTAAACTATACTTTTACAGCATTGTTCTGTAGTAGGTGAAAATCAGTGGAGATTCTGAGAGGGAAAATATAGGAAAGTCAAAAAGTTGATGCTTACAGTGTCACTTTTCAAAGGGGTGTTACATGAAATGATTTGAAAATTGAATTTTTTTAAGAATTCGAGGGTTAAAGTTTCTATAAAATTCAGGGTAATTTTTTTCACACTTTCAAAAATAATTGAACGTTGCATTTTCTAAAATTCTCTAATTCATAAAAATTGGTGATTTATCAAAAATCACCACCTTTTTAAAAATCATCACTTTTTCAAAAATTGTTGAATTTTTCAAAATTGACAAATTTTCCAAAATTAACAAATTCTCTAAATTTGTTGAATTTTTTAAAATTGACAATTTTTTCAAAATTGACAAGTTCTTTAAAATTGACCAAATCTCCAAAATTGACAATTTTCTAAATTTGTTGAATTTTAAAATTGACAAATTCTCAAAATTTGACAAAATCTCAAAAATTAACAAAGTCTCCAAAATTGACAGAATCTCCAAAACTGTCAAATTTTCTAAAATTGAAATTTTTTTTTTAAATTGACAAATTTTCCAAAATGGACAAATTCTCTATATTTGTTGAATTTTTTAAAATGGACAAAATCTCCAAAATTGACAAATTCTTTGAAATTGAGCAAATCTCTAAAATTGGCAAATTTTCTAAATTTGTTGAATTTTAAAAATTGATAAATTCTCAATATTTGACAAAATCTCCAAAATTGACAAATTCTCCAAAATTGACAAAATCTCCAAAATTGACAAAATCTTTAAAATTGACAAATTTTTTAAGTTGAAAAATTCTCCAAAATCAACAAAGTTTTCAAAATTGACAAATTCTTTATAATGGAAAAATTATCCAAAATTGTCAAATTCTCTAAAATTGTCAAATTTTTGAAAATTGAGAAGTTTTTTGAAATTGACAAATTCTCCAAAATTGACTAATTTTTTAAAATTGACAAATTTTTAAAAAATGACAAATTCTTCAAAATTGACTAATTTTCTAAATTTGTTGAATTTTTTAATATCTCCAAAATTGACAAAATCTCCGAAATTGACAAATTCTCCAAAATTAACAAATTCTTTATAATTGAGAAATCATCCAAAATTGACAAAATATCCCAAATTGACAAATTCTACAAAATTGTCAAATTTTCTAGAATTGAAAATTTTTTTGAAATTGAGAAATTCTCCAAAATTGATTAATTTTCTAAATTTGTTGAATTTTTAAAAATTGACAAATTCTCCAAAATTGATAATTTTTCAAAATTGACAAATTTTCCAAAATGGAGACATTTTCCAAAATTCACTAATTATTCACCAAAATTGTGAAATTTTCTTTAATTCTATAAAAATTCAAATTAGGTAGGTACCTAATTTTAATATAAAGTTGGAAAACTTTGTAAATGTAGTATTAAAATTTGAAATTTTATCATCTCTAATTTGTTAGGTACTTAATGTTTCCATTTTAATAAATTTTTTAATTGCATCAAATTTTTGAAATTCAGGAATTTTCCTAAATTTTTCAATGAATTGACCTTCAGGTATGTGCTGAAGTTGTAAGAGTAGGCAACTAGATCTGATTAGGAGATTAGCTCAGGTTTGTTTTTCAACCAGGCTCGGCTCGTTCTCAACACTACTACTTACCTCTCACAGTAATCAACAGGGATATCTTGCGTTTCAAAATTCCAACGAGTTGACGAATGTGAAGCTATAAAAAAAGAAAATTATAAAAAATTAGAATACAAATTTTTGATTAGAATTTCGGAAAGAACGCCGCATCAGAAAAGATGCGACTGATATAAAAATTAAAATACATATTATACCATCAGATAAATAAAAAATTCTTATTGTATCTACGAGATCTGTCTCACGAGGACCAATGCGAGAATCGAAAAGCAGCTATCGCTTCTGGACCACATTGATGGTGACTAACGTAAGAAAAGCCAGCGTAGATCGGTAATTCCATCTGCAATCTGCAGCTATGACTTTATTTACATATTACGAGTAAAACGTGTCGCGATCACCGAACTATAGAGATGGTTATTTTCCACAATTTTTTTTACAAATAACAGGACACCTTCCGGTACGTCCTCGTGCAGTATGAAGGTCATTCTCATTACAGATTGGCAAGTATGTAATTCTAATTTACCGTAATGTCCGGCCACAAGTTGACTGACCATGCGAGCGCTGTCTCGTGAGTCGTGACTAGGATAGATCCTCGTGACACGTTTCAAATCACTAGATCGTCGGCGTCGCCGAAAACTAAGTATACTCGGGACAGGTTAGAGAGAAAAAATTCGAGCAGGATATAACTTTTTTTATGGTACACGAAAGTGGCCATTATCGTCTCTTTATTGTTATTGGCTTGGCCCTGGTGAGATCATAAATTAGCTTACTTAATTGTAAATACGTATGCGAATGAAAGGGGCATACTCTTAGGTATTCGAGAGGAACTTACCAGTCACACTAACGTTGAGAGTGAACAGCAACAGACACATGCAGATGACCGCTGGCTTAATGAAAGTGATCACTCTTACTGTATCGATTATTTTAAAAATATACATTCTTCGAGAGTTATAAAATATTTCGTTGGTACAACTTGCGAAATCCCATCAACAGTATTTATACCAAAAAAAAAAAAATTAAAAACTCGAAAGAAAAAACAACGAAAAACGACAAACCACGAGTTTCCTCTTAAGATGTACCTATTTCTATAAAAATCAATGCGTTCGTCGTGAACACCACTTCTCATTTGGTATGTAGGTAAGTGTTTTGTATCGTTTTGATATCTCGACAAATAGATAAACTTGTTTTTCAACTTTTTGATATTATTAAAATTAGGTGATCTGCGTATTTATTTTGCTAAAAAATTTTTTTAATCAAGCGTATTAACATTGCCAAATGGATAAACCAGGAATAAGTAAGTATATGATTTATCACAAGATATGAGTTGCTTTTAGTTTGTTCAATCAAATAAAAAATGTCTTTCTCGAAAGTTTTATCCATAAGTACTTCGTTTGTTGCAAAAATATTAGTCACAGGATACAGAAATAACTGGGAAATTCAAAACATTATTGTTAAATGGGAAATGTCCCTATCATGATCAAAATTCGTCGACTATAATTTAGTTCAATTCGTACTTGACTCGTAGAATAATAATGAAGCAGAATTTTGAAAAGACTAGCTGATTTTTCCACCAATTTTCGAATATATAAACGGGATCAATGGATTTTGAAATTCGCACGACGCGTAATTTTCCAACGGTTAATTCGATTGACTAGCTGGATATGACGAAATCTTCGCATCAAGAAAAGAACAACACTTAGTACCAGGAATTGATCGACGGAAATACCTTGGCATGGTAAGTACCTAGACCAACCTATGCTTAGTACCTATACTACAAGGTATATACTACGCATGTACTCCAAGAACTCATATGCGAATGATTCTTCACTCTAACATCAGTATTTTATTTTTTTTAACGCGGGATGCGTTACGACTTTATTTAAGATTTCCCTATAGATGGCCTTTTTGTTCGATTGTCACTTACGACGAGAAGTTCCGAAGTATGGCGCATTCGGCCGAAAAAACGCATTAATGAATTTCTCAGCTCAAAATACCCAATCGGTCAAAAAATGAGCCTAGAACAAAACTGACCAGAAATTTGAATTCAGCGTCGAAAAATTAGTCGAATTAGAC
>FIZV01010170.1:0-15043 GCA_900050545.1 Trionymus perrisii | reverse complement strand
TTTTTTTTTTTTTTTTTTTTTTTTTTTTTTTTTTTTTTTTTTTGTTTTTTTTTTTATTTTTTTTTTTTTTTTTTTTTTTTTTTTTTGAAAAATTATTAAAATTATGTCTCGAAAATCGATATTTACCCATTCCATTCCATTGATGGAAAATGCCATCATGGAACCTCGCTAATTCCTGGAGAATTCAAAACCACCAGTGTAGTTACGGAGGTAGAAATTTAGCTATTAGTTAAAAACTTTCCTCATTACGGTAGTTCAACTAAGAAATACTAATTTATGTAACATACTAGGTATGTTTCGCATGGTGGTAAGTAAAGTTTTACTCAGCAAAAGTCTGAAGGTTTCCGCATGCTGAAAGTTTTTTTTTACTCTTTTGTTTCCAGAATTAGGAAGTAATATATTATTCAAAATTGGAAACTACGGTGGTTTCTTATTCTAAAAATTTATTACTTGCGTTTCACAAGTATTTTACTCATAAATTCGTCTTGTTGTTTCAGAACTTTCCTTGGTATCAAAAATCGGTAAATATATTAACACCGAGATTAGCTGCGAAGTTACAGAAAAATCCTGCCATTGTGTTATTTATCGGTTAGTATGAAGAAAATCACTGCGACGAAAAAGTATTCTCTATCAAAGGAGTTTCTCGAAAGACGTTAACAAATCCTTTAAAGACCGGCTCGTGTTTCTTCATTTAGAACACCCGAACTGCCATACCACACAAATCTTCGTAAATTCCTCGCTATAATGTCACACCCACCACTCAAACTGAACATTAATTTTCACGTGAAATTATTCATCATCGCAAACAACAACGGATTACGCTCAAAACTCGACCCAAGTCTTAATGAATATTTTCACAAACAAAGCTTCAAAATCTGGAAAATACGCTATAAATCAACATAATGCGACGTTTCAAAATTTAAATGCAGATCCCATGCCCGATATCCGCTTTACTGCGGGCGATTCTCTTCAGCAATTCAGCATGTTCAACTAAACCACTTTAATTACTTGTACCGTTCGCGTTTCGTGGACTGTAGCCATTCGCGAAAATTATTCAAACTTAAGTGGAGTAAGTTTTTTTCCAAGGGCGGAGAGTAAGATTAATCCACAAATTTTTTTAACAAGATTACGAAAATATATGGGGGTTAGTTACACGTGGAATTTTGTAAATTGCATTATTCGAGTGAAATTTTTTGCCCTTTTCTTGTAGGAGATGAGGAGGGTAAATGTTACAAATCAAATATTTTTAAATTTTATTTTTCGAATGTAACTAAATGCAAGCAGAGGTGTAACGATTACGTTTTTAATCGATTATCCTAGGGCTGATTAATTGGACTTCTGTGCCCCCTATACTAAAGTTTCAATTCTTTCCCGTTTATTGGTTAATGTTGTGAACTTCACTTTTTTGGCTAGAGAAGCGCGATTAGCAAAAAAATGAAGTTTACAATATTGACCAATAAGAGCAAAGGAATTGAAACTTTAGCGTAGGGGGCGCAGAAGTCCGATTAATCGATTGTTTCCCGGCGATTATTTTGAAAAACAATCGATGCAGCATCGATTATTAATCGTTACATCTCTGAATGCAAGCACCTGGTTTATTGGGATGGCGGGTATTGGGAATTTTTTTAGGTGCAATGGGTGTCAATTCAGAAAATTGGGAAGTGTTGATGTAAGCACAAAATATATCTTTGCAGGATCAGCAAATTAAAATTTTCCCGGGTGTAGATTGACTTTTTCCCGAAGCGGTGGCGAATTGAAATTTTTCTAATAATGAATTCAAGAATGATTTTTTTCTTTAAAAAAGCAAAGATTTATGCAGTTTTTAGACGTTTTTCAAGAGAAACTGACTCTTTCCACAACCATGAATCGGGTGTAGCTCATTTCACTTTTGAAATTATGGTTGTAGCTCTAGCACCCGAGCTTCTGTTAAGTTGGTGGTGGTCATTAGGTAGTACCTAGGTACGTCTTTGACACCTTTGGGTTCTTCCAAAAAATTCAAGCTACTTGAAAAAAATAAAAACACCTTCAACAGATTGTAAGCAACTGATTTGACTTTTTAAATGATTAAGTAAGAAACAAATTTATAAAAGTACGACCAACTATACTTAAATCATTCGCAGATAATTTACACAGATAGTCAATTCATGTTCTTAAACCTATAGAAAATACTTAAAGAAAATTGTATCGAATAAAATTTCCTACTTGACTTTCAAGTGTACCAATTTTAATTTCTTTTAATTTAAAAAAAAAATTGATTTTATCAAAGGTAATTTCAGTGTGAAAGTGAATATAGGTACTTATTATAACATAAGGATATTTTTGTTGCCAGATGGAGAAGAAGATGGGGAAATAGAATTAGCTACAGCAGTCCTTACACCAATTAGCGAATGTGCAAAAAAGAAATATCAAGAATCACTGTTGTTTTTCATAGCGATTGATGTGAGTTTCCTTTTTCATCTACACACTAACATAACGTACTTGAACTTATACACATATTTTCTAAATAGGTAGGTAACTAGGTATGCATGCACCTACGTTAGTACCTAATACCTATATAAGGACCTACATAAAAAATTAAACTCATTTCACATAAAGTGGTACCAATCTGTGCAGTAGGTACACTACACAACTACACACGTACATACATTATCATGTTTATTTAGTTTTACCCTTTTATCGCTATTTCTTTTCATTCTATCACGGTTTATCTTATCAAAAAATTATCGAATTAAAAAATATATACATATACATATTATCGCACTTACTCAATAAACACAATATAAAATTGTGCAAACAACCAACTACGAGATCGTATTACAAGATACCCATCACTACTAACGAATTATAATTCCTATTTGTCTGCATATCATCGGAATTCCCAAAAATATGTTATAGGTTGTGAATGAATCCGTACTTAAATTGTATCAAATGATTCACAATGTCATTAGTAATTCAATTTGTTTTAGTAACGAAAAAAAATAAAAACCAATGAAATCTTCCACAAATAAAATTAAAAATAACGATTTCGATTTTTTTTCAGTCCGATACCAGCGAAAGTTTACGCGAATTTTTAGAATTAGAAGATGTTTCGCCTCTGCTAACTCTCATAGACATTCCACTTGGACGTTTAGCTGTAATGGAATATGGAAAAGAAATAACTGAAAGAACAATAATGAATTTTGTAAATCGATTTTACAATAAAGAATTAATTTTTTTGCCGATAGAAAGGCCATTATAAAACGGGATGTTCAAAGACTAAGTGACCTTATTACGAGCATAAATATTGAATAAATATGTAGTAAATACATTAAAATAATTTATAAAATAGGAAAAAATATGGTTGCATTTCAAAGTGTTAGGTATTTTTAGAAGAATAGACCTACATTTATAATACAAGTACCTATACTTATAAAATAAAATATGTAACTTGATTAAAATATATATGTATCTACCATTGCACTTTTATTACGATATAATTTCTCATTTCATCGAAGTATGGTCACCCTAATGTTAATTTTTTCTATCTCAAAAGCAATATTTAGGTATTAATTAAATACCTACATCGTTAATATTAATTAATTCGTTCTAGTCTTCAATTTAATAATTTATCAGAAATAATTCGTCGAAAGCCAATTAATGATACTAACAGCCAGATAGCGAAGTAGCTATAAGGATTATTATGAAAATATTTTACACAGAGTTAATCCCTAAATAAACGGAAAATTGAGGTGTAGGAATATAGGAAATAGGTATCAGGTATCCAAATATGCATAGAAATAGGTGCGTAAAAACCAATACACTTCAAATACACTTATTTACATAATTTTGTATTAACTCAACTTTATAAATTCATTACAACATATTATTCGCCAATCTAATAACGTTAAGCGGAAAACGTATGAATCATTCATTACGCGTTTTCATACACACAAAGATCAAGAGTAAAAACATCATTAACGGAGAAGGGGAGGATGGAAAACCGACTCTGATTCATAAAAATGTGCGCTTTATGTACGTATACTTACGTGCCTGCCTGTGCCTAGCCTACCTAAATAGTAAATACATACAAGTAACCACTACGTACTACATACGCTATTCATTATTACTTTAGCGAAGACGTATCAATCGCGTTAGTGAGGAGGGCTTAATTTTTGTTTAGAAAAATATCGTATGGTAAGTAAGCAATTTTTACTAATCTTTACTGATATGCAAGTTAGATTCTTAAAATTTTATAATTTAAGTTTCTCATTTTTTTATCTACTAATATTCGTTGAAGAAAAAAATAATGCATAAATTTCTTAACTTTTTTCACCAATGAGGAAGATTTATCGATGGAAAATATTTTTCATCGATATTAGATTACCTACCTATTCTACATTTTTTTTTTTTTCATTTTATGTTGTTTTCCAAGAAGTGATTTGCTAAAATTGGCAGATGCTGAAAGTAAACTATATGTGATCAATCATTCGAAATACATTATCATTTTCCTAAATACAGGGAACTTATCAAACAAGCCAAGCGTTCAATCGTTTATCATATAATATCATTATCTAAACTACTCGATTACTGCATTTCAAACGTTTCACTAAATGGAATCTGAAGCACGTAAATGAAGCTCTTAAGTCTCAATAACGTCTTCGTTAACCGCGACTAAACTCGTTAAATCTTACTGTAGTTTGTTTTGAATTGGATAAAACACAATACGTTAGATACCTATTTAATGTGATTTTTTGCACCGATATCAGGTAGGTAATTCCGATTTGTTTCAAGTACCTAACCTACGAGTAGCTATTTGTCCTATATACGTCAGGTCTAACGAAAATAACAAGATTAATTTTTAATACATAGGTACTACGATTTCTTAATTGTTTTAATTCATAAATATTTATTTTCAAGTGATAACCGGAAGATATTAAATAGAATACCTAGGTAGTAGGTATAGGTATTAGGTACCTATATGTTGAAAAATATTTTTTTTTTGAAAAGTAATTTCTGCATGGTTTAGTAACAAATAATGTTCAATATTTCTTGATAAAAATCAAAGATGCTAATTATGAAGCATTTTCGAAATGCGTATCCTAGTCGCGGTTAAAATAAGTCCAGCGCCTAATTTGCCAAATTAAAAAAAATATATAGGTACAGGTACATATATGACTGAGTGCTTACACTTATTAAACAACCCTAATGAGTCAGCAACTTTTCAATTACTCAATTTCCTTTGTTTGAATTATTTATCGATACAAATTACAAACAAAGCTGTTTTTCGATAAATGAACAATAGGTTTAAAATTTTCCCAACTTTAAGTAAACGCGAATCCGACGAAAAAATGTCTCAAGTCATAATAAATGACGGTTTTTCCCTACTCTTAATTTTCGTAGACAAAAGACATTCGATTCTGATACCTATACAATATACATAATAATTATATGATATAATGACTACTAAAATACATCGGGTTTGATGAACAGCGATGATTCTGACCAAAGTATCATCTATATAACAAAAATGATTCATCACATCCTCCACCTTCAATGAATTTACTTAATTCGTAACAATTCTAGTTAATTTAAATTACAATGATAGGCATTAGAAACACACATACAAATAGGTTAGGTATAATAAGTATTTCATTGTTTAAAATAAAACGGTGATTTTTTTTTTTTTTTGTTGTAGGTAGTCTCAAGATGATGTATTCAATAATTAAATTGTGTGCGATTTTCGTACTGCACCAATCGTTGGCCAATGCTCATACCTATCACTTGGGAGAAAAATGTCTTGATTTAGAACCAGTGAAAAAATTCGATATTAACAGAGTAAACGAACAAATTCACTTCTACTGGAATGGAAATAGTTTGGTTATGCTTGGTCGTTTAATACGTAAAATTTATTTCAGTTTTCTGGTGTCTGGTACGCGATTCAAAAAACATCAACCGCTAGTCGTTGTTTACTATACAACATTACAGCCACGGATTTAAGAAAAATGTATACGATCACACAAGTCAGCGTAAATCCTGTTGTGGGTTTAGTCAAAGATAATCTTTATCGTTACCAAGGACATTTGGAGTTATCAGACGAAACAAGGGACGGAAAATTATCCGTTAAATTTCCCCTCAGTGAGTGAAAGATAACAAATTAACGAATTATGGTTTGATTTGCCTTAATTAATAAAAAAATCATTTTAAAATTGTAGGCTTGGCTGGACTCGCTTCGTTTATTGTTTTCGACACGGACTATGACAACTACGCCGGAATATACAGCTGCCAAAGTATTGGATTCACACATAGACAAACAGCTGTAATTCTATCCCGAAAAAACACTCTCGAAAAATCTATCACCGATAAGGTAAACCAAAAAGCTAAGATTCGTTCAAATGACCCAACTATGCGAAAAATGTTTCGTAACACCTTGATTTTTGTTTCAGCTTCGTGACCGATTAGGACGCGATCAAGTGAATCCATTCGAATTATCGATTATTAGTCATGACAATTGCAATTATAACACCAACTTTACTCTTGAAATTAACGAACATACCTTCAGCAAAGATAATTTCAAGAAGATAGCAAAGAGTGTAGGCCACGCTATCGCAGACGGTGCTGATTTTGTATACCAAGGAGCCAAAAAGGTATACCATTACGTGAAAAAAGATCCGCAAGAAATTGAAAATGAAAAATTGAAAGAATATTTGCTGAAAAGATCGAAAGCAAAAAATTTACAAGAAATAGAAGAACTCGATAATAAAGAACATCCTCAAGTCAATTTTTTCTAAAAATTTAATTGCATTTATCAATCTAACTTTCATTTAATTTAATCGGTAACAATAAGTTTAAATTTTAAACTACCCATTCATTTTTTTATTCGTGCATTTATATTTTTTACTATTGTATACTTTAAATGTCATTGTCTATGTCCTATAAAATTTTTAGTGAAATAAAGCGAGTTTTTTCTTTAAAGCAACGTATTTCTTCAAGTCCTGAGTTGCGTTAAAAATTAAAAGCTGTTTAGACTTTAAGAATTCGTAATCAAAACGTCTACTTTTCGAACGCAACTCGCAGAGTAAAGAGAAAGAAGCCTAGAAGATATACACATTACACAGTACACACTACGAAAATAATAATTTTCAAGTTTATACCTGTATTTGTTTTGGAACATTTGAAGACTGTATATGATAATAATCCGTACAGTACGTGGTAAGCGATATAGTTAATAGGCCAATTACAACTAATTCTCTGAAAAAGTAATGTTTTATAATATTAAAAACTCGTCGTTAAAATAATGAGTAGATAATCAGTTCTGATAATACTAACCTACCTATTTTCTGGTTTTAAAAAATGCAATAAAATTGTTTCAAAAATAAATTTTATTAAAAACTCTTAGCATTTCCTCCATATAAATCAAGCAACAAGTGATCATATGCAGAAACACTCAAATATTTGGGATAAAGTAATTTTAAATGTGATCAATAATTGACTTCACATTAACTTATTCATTCGGTACCTATTAATCCTTAATTACAATAAAATCAAAATTACTTCGCAGTTATTTATTCCCTAAAATTCCATGGAATGTAGAGCCACTGTAACCAACGGTAGAAGGCAAGGAATCTACGAAGTTGATGTACATTCTAAAAAATAATTATACCCAAATAGAGGTTATCGGAATTCTAACACTGATAAGACATTTTCATTACTCTTATTATATTTCTACCTGTCTCCTGGAATTCCTAGGTGTTGGCTAACGTGGTCGTAGATAGCTGCTGCGTGTTTCTTGTTTTCTTCGATTCCCAATTTACCAATGCTCATTAAAGTTGCGTAACCGCAAGGTTCATTGGTTCCACCCCATATTATGGCTTGATCCCCATTAACTTGAACTGTCACGTACTGAAACAAATATCAAATGTTGAGGTGAGATTGGTTGAGATGAGACATACAATACATACGTACATAATTTTCTTTTCGGTTATCTTACTTACACTCTCAGGTTTTCCAAGGGAGGATGCAACAAGTTTTGAAGTTGATTTCAAAAATTCGGGAGTAATTTTAGATTGTGGAACATTAGTGTCTAACTTGAAATACGGCATTTTGATTAACGAACACAAACCAATTTTTAAAAAATGATAGTAGCAACGTAGGCTCACCGCAAGTTTAACCTTTTCTCAAAATTACTAGAATTTTAGGTTTTTTCACAAAAGTTGCAAGTTGCAATTGTCGCCTGTCGGTATTTTTATCAGCACATCGAAGGCGAAGGTTGTTGATCGTCAATCTAGAAATTAGCCAAGAAAAAAGTTTAGCAATTTACGTCGAACTTCAAAGGTTCAAACTGGTTCAAACTAGAGTTCAAACTGTCTAAGATAGTTGAACAGTTTGGAAAATCTAAAATTAGTTTTTTATCCGTAATTCGATAATGAAATACAGAGCTGATTTTTCTTTGTATCTATTATTATCGATTTATACAATTAATTATAGGTAAAATGTAATTTATTATCATTTTTGAAAGAAAAATGATTAATGAAAAAATCGAAATCACGAAAACAAAGACTATTCGATCTTCCCCTTTCCTTTCCTTTCATTTACAGTTATTGGTGATAAAAGTAACTTTGATAACAAAGTTCAAAGAAATGAACCACGTAACTAACGTAACGTAACCGCATCAAGTTCGGCAATCTTTGCAAATTTTTGGAAATATTTTTTGGACAAATTTTCTTCATTTGCTTACGTAAAATATTACACCTTTTTGTTACATTGAAATTAATTATTTCTTTTCAAATTCGCAAACGCATGAGCACTAGCAAAGTTCTTGAACAGTGCTGAAACCAATTGAAACTAGTGCTTATGAGCTTGTCATAAAATTCGACCAATAGGATAATGTACACATCATAGATACGATTCAACTTGAGGTTGTGTTTAAAATAGGAGGAAAGTTCTCGCACCCGGCGAGTGATTAGTTTTTCATTTTTATTTAATTGTCTTAAAAAGTGATGAGGAATTAGTTGTAGTATGAAAACTTGATTTGAAATTTGAATAACTTTCAGTTCATACATATTCTCTCATATTTCTGTGAAGTAATACATATTTAAATATTTGAAAAGTAAGTACTAGAATTCCACATTATCGATAAAATTTCGGTTGCTAAAATTATGTGTAATAATTTCACGACTGTTGTAACTTGTGACAAAAAAAGTCTAATTGTTATTGAAGTAAATACGCTTTTAGATGTTCGTTGTTTTATACAATTAAAATTAGTGAGGCAGTGAGGGCTCTGGCCTGTTTAACTTGGACACTACTAAATCTTTCATTTTATTTTTAATATTTAAGCGGATATAATCATTTAAATTGATTTTAATTTCTTGACAGATGTCAGCCACATCAAGAGGTATACTATTGAATTGTTTGGTCACTATAGCTGTATTCCTTTATCATAGTAACGATGTTGGAGGTTTAGCTGTTATGAGTGTGGATATTGGTTCAGAATGGATGAAAGTAGCTATTGTATCGGTAAGTATTGAAAATCTTGAGAATCTTCTACTGAAATTGAAAAAAATTATGTATCATTTACCTACTCCTATAATACCTTATTAACTAATTGGAGCACTTGCGTCAAGTGTCAATAAAGCTTCAAATTATTAATGACGTTTTGACATATTTGAACTATTTTCAACTGACGTTATAATTTTAATATTTGTCTGTATTAGCCTGGTGTGCCAATGGAGATTGCTCTAAATAAGGAATCCAAAAGAAAAACTCCGGTAGCTATAGCATTTCGTGATAATGAAAGAACATTCGGTGAGGATGCTCTCAGTGTTGGTGTTCGTTTCCCATCATATTGTTTTACATACTTTTTGGATTTATTGGGCAAGGATATAAATAATCCAATTGTAAAGAAATTTCGAGAGCGGTTTTCCCAATATGATATAAGACCAGATCCTCACAGAAATACTGTAGTTTTTCATTATGATAAGTTAGTATTTATTATTTCTTGAAAATCACTTGAGTCGATAATCGAAACGGAAGTTAATTGCGTAAATTTTATTTATTCAAACAGTGAAACTGTGTATAGTCCTGAAGAATTGGTAGCTATGTTGTTGAGTAAAGCTAGGGAGTTTGCTAAAGAGTCTGCAAGACAAGCAATTAATGATGTTGTACTTACTGTACCTGGTTATTTCAATCAAATTGAAAGGAAAGCTATGATTACCGCTGCTGAAATGGCTGGATTGAAAGTTCTTCAATTGATCAACGATTACACCGCTGGTTTGTATCATTTTTGAGATCGGTTTTAGTGCGAACAATTGATAAAAATTTATGTGATGAATTTGTTTAGCTGCATTAAACTATGGCATATTCAGAAGAAAAGACTTCAATGACACTGCTCAATACGTCATGTTGTACGATATGGGAGCTTACTCAACTAGTGCCGTTGTCGTTAGCTATCAAAATGTCAAAACGAAAGAAAAAGGTTTTGTCGAAATGAATCCTCAGCTTTCTGTCGTTGGAGTTGGGTAAGATTGAACTACGTTATGCAGTTTTCTCCATAACATAACGATTTGTAACGTCTCGGTTCATCTTTTAGATTTGATCGTACGTTGGGTGGATTAGAAATGCAACTTCGTTTGCGTGATTACTTGGCAAAAAAATTTAATGAGCTCAAAAAAACGGTTAAAAATGTTTTTAATTATCCCAGAGCTATGGCGAAACTTTTCAAAGAAGCTGCTCGTCTGAAAATTATTTTAAGCGCCAATGCAGAGTATTATGCTCAGGTATGTAAATTGTTGGTAAATACTTCGAAACGTTACACTATACCTGAAATGAAATAGGTTTTTATTTTTATGGAAATAGGTTGAAAACGTTATTGACGATGTTGATTTTAAATTATTGGTAACGAGAGAAGAATTCGAGAATTTATGCGCAGATTTGTTCGCAAGAGTGAAGTATCCAGTAGAGCAAGCACTCAAAACTGCACAGCTCTCTATGGACGTCATTAGTCAAGTAAAAATAATAGACCCATTTTAATTTTTGAAGAAGTGTTAATTTCTTAACATTAATTATTTATTTACTCTCATAGGTAATTTTAGTCGGTGCTGGCACCAGAGTTCCTGCTGTACAAGATCAGCTATCGAGCGTTGTAAAAATAGAACTTAGCAAAAATTTGAATACCGACGAAGCAGCTGTTCTCGGTGCCGTTTATAAAGCAGCAGATTTAAGTACCGGTTTCAAAGTTAAGAAATTCATCACCAAAGACGCTGTTATATTTCCTATTCAAGTAAGTGTATTTCGTTCATGGTTTCAGGTTTCATTTAGTAGGTTACATAAAAACTTTCAATTTATTTTTTGATAGGTCACATTTGAAAGAGAAAAAAGCGAAGTTGAAAAGGAATCTAAACAAATAACCCGAACTCTGTTCAGTTTGATGAATCCGTATCCTCAAAAGAAAATTTTAACTTTCAATAAGCATCAAAATGATTTTGAATTCCGTGTTCAATACGGTGATCTTGAATCCCTTCTCCCCGACCATGAAATCAAGTACGTCGTTATGGAAAATTTTTCATGCTTTATAATGATAGATTGTGTAAACGAATATTATACGAATATTTGTTTTAGAGCCATCGGTGGAAAATCTTTACACGCTGTTAGACTAAATGGAGTTTCTGAGGCTATTAAAAAACATCATGGTCATAATATCGAGTCGAAAGGAATCAAAGCTCATTTTAATTTAGATGAAAGCGGTTTGTTATCCATGACTAATGTCGAATACATCGTCGAGAAAACATTAACGGCGGAAGAATTAGCTGCCCAAGAATATGACGAACAGTCTACTTTCTCTAAATTGAGTTCCACCATTAGTAAATTATTCCACGGTAAAAGCAGAATTTATTAGCTAAAGAATTTCCTAAAGTAATTGTCACTCATTCTCTAATTAATTTTACAGCCGCTGAAGAAGAACTCAAAGATAAAGATCCTAATATAAAAATCGTTCATAAAGATCCACCTTCTGGAGATGAAGGAACTAAACCAGTGAAGGAAGAACCAGAATCCTCGAAACCAGTTAATGAAACGGAAAAAACTGTTAATAAAACTGAAAGTGACGAAGCTAAAAAAGTTAATGCTACCGTTAAGGAGGAAGCTGAGAAAAAACCTAAAGTAGTCACTTTGAAAGAGCCGATAAACTCTTCAGTTACTCTCTTGGGTGTTAATCATTTAACTGGAGATCAGCTTCAACAATCTATTGATAAGTAATATCTCAAATTCTGATACACTTACGCTATAGTAAAGTAAAAATTACTACTTTTATAGTTTATTATTTCCATTTCAGAATTACAATCCTCGATGAATACGATTTAAAGCGGTCCCGTCGTGAAGGAGCTTTGAATGCCTTGGAATCCGCTGTTATTGATACGCGATTGAAACTCGATGATGCCGATTTTATTTCTTACGCTAAACCTGAAGAAACTGAAGTGATTACTTCAAAATCGAAAGAGGTATTCGGTTTGTTTTTTACTTATATGTAAGATTATTTTAATGGTTTGTACTAATATTTAAATTTTTTTATAGATTTCAGATTGGTTAGAAGAAGAAGGATATACCGCCGATGTTGAAGTCTTAGAATCTAAACTTTCTGAATTGAAAAAACTTATGAAACCAGTGAAATTGCGTCATAAAGAACATACCGATAGACCTGAAGCTTTGAAAGCTCTCGATCAGACTTTGAATTCAACTACCGTATTCCTGAACAGTATTAAAAATTTCACTCAACAGTTCAACCTGACTTCCGATGATCCAGCGTACACATTGTACACAAATGTTGAAATACAAAGCTTGGAAAAATTGATAAATGACACAATAGTAAGTTTTTTCTTATTAATATGATGAGTATAATTGAGTTTTAATATTGAAAACTATTAATTTCTTTCTTGTAGATTTGGAAAGAAACGACTTTGACGAAACAATCAACCTTAGCAAAATCTGATGATCCAATTCTCAACGTTAGAACTATCGCAGAGAAATCATTTTCTTTGGACAGAGAAGTACGAGTTATCCAACCTATTGTTTAAGCTCGCCTGTTATTGTATTTATTTATTTATTTATTTATTTTAGGTTAGATATTTAGCCAATAAATCGAAGAACTGGCGCCCTCCACCCACCGAAAAAGACGCTAAAGGTAAAGGTATAAATTACTAGAAGTAATTTCATCAATTTATGCTTGTATTTCATAATATGCATTGTTTTTCACAATTTTTAATATTTCGTTACAGATAAGAAATCTAAATCAAAATCCAAAGGAAAAGAAAAGGGTGAAAGTACTAGTACCCAAGAGGAAAAACCCGTTTCAGAAGACGATTCCAACCAAGAACCAGTTCCAGAAAAAAGTTTTGATGGCGAAAAGGAGCAGAAATCAAAAGCCAAGGGCGCAGGTAAATATTTTATTAAAAAGAAAATCCATTGTAGGTATATGCTGTAAACTTTTTGTGCTATAATTTTTTTTATTCTAGATGATGAAGAAGATGCTCACGTTGAACTGTAATCGCCTTGCAAGGTTGGTATTTAAATTTAACAAATGATTTTGTACAAATATTTTATTTTGTAAAATATTTACATGCAAATTATATGTTTAGAAAAGAAACACTCTTTTGATACGTGAATTTTGATCACAATTCGTCCACAAGTGAGGTGATTATTCCATCGGTTGCCAAATTATCCGGATTTACGGACAAAATTCCTACATACATTCTGAAACATGATTCATTTTTGTTTAGTACTAAAATCTGAAAAGTTTAATACTTCGAGATTGCAAACGGAATTTTTTCATTTTGTGTGTATTTAGGAGTAGGAATGAGTTTGATTTCTGGTATTCATTTTCCGAATAATAGGAACCGTTTCAAAACCTTTGAATATATTTCTTACTCTTTTATAATTTTTTTGTGTCTGGTTCCTATACGGTTTATTTGTGATATGAGTTAATTAAGAAATGTATCGCATTATTATTATTTCTTTAGAATCGATGCTTGTTGTTTGAATTATGTACATAAATTTATTTTGTTGAACGATTAGCTTCAAATAATTTTTATTTTTAATGTGTTAAGTCGTACTTGAAATATGTCGTAGCTGGAATTACATGAGAGCCGCACAATGTTTTATTTGATAAAAAATGTGGGTATTAAAAAAAAAAAAATTATCTATGTATATCACTTCTTTTTTCGTTTCTTGATGCAGTTATTGAATAATATATTTATATACACATTATTTTTGTAATTTAATTTGATTTTACGAAAAAGCGAACTATACGCGGATAAAATGATGTAATAGTTACCTATAAGCAAAAATCATAAATGAACATCTTGAATTTTTAAATTTTACTTTCCATTGTGATCTAAATTTCGTTATTTATTTATTTATTTATTTTCTTGAAATTATTTTCGAATAATTTTTGAATCGCTATCGAATTGTAGCGTTTGATGTGTTGTGTATAATAAATTTTTTGATGTCTG
The DNA here is from genome assembly GCA_900050545.1 of Trionymus perrisii. NCBI lineage: Eukaryota > Metazoa > Arthropoda > Insecta > Hemiptera > Pseudococcidae > Trionymus > Trionymus perrisii. The sequence continues at coordinate 566 of FIZV01010170.1, read as the reverse complement.
TAATGCTTGATGAATATGAATTTTGAATTATACTTAGGTAGTAAAACCATACCTATTTTGCGGCACTCCCAATGATTTCTCAACGAATTCAAACAACTTTGGAGCGTATATTTTGTCGGATTCTGCATGAAAAGGTGTCGTATTTTGAAGTGCTCCTAGAGCGTATGAACCTGGTTTTGTCCCCCATTGCATGTGGACCCCAGCTCTGATACTTATAAATACGTTCTAAAAATAAGAAATTGGAATAATTTTTTGGAAAAGTTCTACTTGAAATTGTGTTTTATTACCTGTTCTGTGCTATCAAACAAGTCGGCTATAAATTTAGAAGCATCTTTCAAAATATTCTCGTTAATTTTATCTCGATCAACGTTTGTAGTTAATGCTAAAATCGGCATAATTGAAGTAAGATTTTTGATGAATTTTCTTAGTCGCAACAAAAAAGTTGAGAAACTCGCGCGAAGACAAACACTGATTGAAACGCTAATTCAAGATATGGGCAAATGTAAAAAAAAAAAAAAAAAAAAAAAAACGCTGAAGATTGAATACGAATTAAAAAATTGGGTGAA
>FIZV01010126.1:0-10612 GCA_900050545.1 Trionymus perrisii | reverse complement strand
TTGAACGAATAAATTTTGAAAAATTTATTCTGGAATGTTATCAAAAAATTGATTTTAGAGTTTTTTGGAAAATAAATTTCAAAGGTTTTTGGGAAATGATTTTTTTAAATTCTTGATAAATTTTTAAAAATAATTAAATTCCTGAAACATGAAGCGCGAGGGTGGAAATTTTGAGAAAACTTTCGAAAAAATTGTTCATTTTAAAATTTTTTTGGCAATTGGAGTTTGGAAACCATCTACAATTATAAAAAAAAAAAATTTACGTTTTCTAAATTTGTATTAGGTAAGTAGATAATAGAGAACAACATTTGGGATTGGGCTACGAAGCGGCCAGGGGCGAAGCCCCTAGTTCTAAAACATTTTTTAAATGTTCTAAGTAGATCATACGTTGGTATTTTCATTTTCACGACTTTAAAAATTTACCTACTTACTACATTGGTAACTTTTTGAAGTTTGAAAAACTTCTCGTTTTGAAAAAGTCCTATTGAAGGTCCAGGTCGAGTTCTGCTTCTTCGTTTTAATGCTTTGTTAAACTCTACATAATTATAATTTATGGTAAGGTACATGTAGAATTATAGATACTTGTAAATCCTAGAACTGCTTCTTTATCGCAAAATCCAATCAAAAGTGGTACACGATTCATTGACTTGACCAGGTTTTCATTGCTTTGTGGTAGAATGGCGTCTGGCCCTTGATCAGGAGTTGGTAAAAAAATAGGATTGGGAAATATTTCGACGGCGTCCTGTAGAAATTAATTTTAAACCATGCACATTTACATTACTTTGAAAGGATTATCAGCATGTTCATGGTGGCCTAGGAGTCGTAGACACTTTTTAGGATTTGAGTAGAACAGAGACCAATAAACAAAATATCTTATTCGTATTTATTACGCGTACACATTACACATGATGACTATCTCGATTTTAAAGAGGCAAAGTTCTTCAAAAGTTTTAAAGCTCTTTCAAGGCAATTCATATAAAACAGGTAAAAGTAGCAGTCCTCTTATATAAAAAAGTCAATGAATGAAGAAATCTTTCAAATAACTTAATTTTGTTCCTATCAAAATGTTACCCTAGTTTCATTTATGGTGTTTTAACCGAATTTTGCATTTCATTTTTCATGTTTTTTTTTTTAAAAAGCTTCTCCAAAAATCTAAACCTTTGACAATTACAATGTGTACATGAAGTTTTTCGTTAGTTGGACTCTGCTCTATGGGCCACCTGTTGCATATCTACATAATTATGTACCTATTGAGGAATTATTCATTTACCAGATTGAATGCAAATTTTTTATGTTTCTGTATGACATCATCCATGGAAACTTCATCTTTATAAAATGATAATAATTTCCTAACATCTTTCTCACCATTTTCCTTATAGCCTAATGATTTTGCTAATTCTAGAGCCAAAGTTGCGTTTTCTCCGTAATAAATCCCTGTTGGATTGAAATTGTAGTAACCCATCATAACTACTTTATGGTATAAATCTGCGGTGATTTCAAAGTCCAGTTTACTTCATGTTTCAATTTTCTTCTGACCACATTGAAATGAAATGTTGAACTGTTTGATTTTTTACCTCTAGCTCGCGGTGATAACAATAATGAATGTATTATAGAAGATCCACCGCTGCTTCCCATGATAGTGATATCATTAGGATCGCCGCCAAAAGTGCTTATGTTTTCTTTGATCCATTCTAAACTCATTATAATGTCTTTTAATCCTTGATTGCCCGAGCATTCTTTCAAGCCCAAATTCAAAAATCCTGCAATCAGGTGAAAAATCCAATTTTGCAAGGACCTTGTTTCTGAACTTATTTTTGGATATGAAATGCGAGTATTTCCTCGCCATACATTTGCTTATGATTACCTAAAATATGCAATCTGAAAGCCACACAAACGTATACGATGTCGTGATGCATGATGTATTCGGGGGAGCCATAGCACCACGGATCTGGTGAACCGTGAAGATATGCAACCGTGTGGATGTTGAAAATAACTTTCTTCAGAGGTATGTCCTTTGATGGTAACTTTAATGAAAAAGCAAAACATGAAATTTTGTGCATAAAAAAGCATTAACCTCTCGATAAGAGCGGACCAACGATTGAATTACCTGTGGTATGTGAATATTATTGTACAAACAGTTTTCTGAACCCGCCAACTTTTGCAATTTTAGTGAAAAATGTCTGCATCCTTGTTTTTCTGCAGTGGTATCTAGTATATCATTCCATGGTTTCACTTTCACAGGATCCTATATTTCATTTTATTTAGAAACTCGACTAGTTGAAGAAATAATTGAGAAATGTTTACCAGCTAACTTGGAATCGATTTCGACCAACTGGAGGTTCACCATATGGTACTCCAAGAAATGAGTAGTATTCTGATTTGGAAAACGGTGATCTTTTTTTGATGCCACTGATCACACCTTCTTTTACAGCAATAGTTACTCTGCTAGGCATTCTACTGCTTTACAAATTTTGATTGAAATAAACTTGTAGCGTTAGCCACTTTCAACGAAATTAACTTCTCATAGAAACTCTTTTACTTCATACAAAAAATTCAGGTATGTAGGTGTAAGTACACTAGGTACCTATTTAATGTTATTATCTACCCTTTTTGACGCTGGTATAGGTATGATAAAAAAAAAAACATGACAAGCAGACACCTACAGTCACAATGAAGTTAGTAGTTTATATAGGTATTTGTGTGAAAAATTTGAAACTCTTTACAATTTTAGTATCGACTTGGAAGTTTATTACACTATGATTTCCATTGTGTTGTTAAAACAATTGATTCGTTTTAAGAAATATATGTATTTGAATTGGTTTGTAATTACAAAGGTGATAAAATTATCGTTTTGGATAGGCGAACGTTTTAAATGCAAAGGTGAACCCTAAAAAAATGGTTTCTTGTGCCATGGGATAGTTGAATTACTATCGCATAGAACTGGGTTTAGATTAAGGGTTCTTTATCACTGAAAGCCGACATTCGATATGGTTTCTCATGTTTTCTCGCAAAAAATTATTTTGCGCTACGATTTTAGGAATTCTAATCGAAATAAAGGACTCTTCGTTCGAGAAAAATAACTCGTTATCCGAATCAATGGTCAACAATGGGTTTCAAGCATGCAACACTGACGTAACTATGCATAACAAAGTCAGGAGATCCGTAAAATTTTGTTCCTGGAGAACCAAAACTGTAAGCTCATGGATACCAGCAATGACTGGTTTGGGAGGCTCGTTTTTTTGAGGTAGCTGGTTATTAACTTCAAATACCGAATATTTGTAATTTATTGGGAAGGCAACAAATTGAGGAGAATGTTTTTATTCTAAGTACTTTGGTATATGATGTTGTTGAACAAGCAATCTTCTTCACCCATACTTAAGTTTGCATGACAGCAATAAAACTACATATGTAGTACTATTATTGCTCCTTTAAATGATGAAATTATGACCTGACGAAGTGATTGATGGTTCTTTGACATAGCAAGTTATCACATGCACAGGATCGATTATCGCTGAAAATGTTATGGTATGGTAGCAGAAGTTTTCCACTACCTATCTACTAAAATGTTCTTGATCAGTAATGCATTCAGGTCTCAATATAGTCTAATCAAGTTTTACCTGCGTTGAATTAAATAATTTGGTTCCTTTATTTAAAATAAGCCAAATGAGGTTATGCTGCATCGCGAATTTGTACATATTTCTTCTTTATGCATTCCCAAAATTCTGTTCGATCATTATTTAATTTACCATGAACCATTTCCAATGGATTATTTATACTCAAATAACAAGGATTATCAGCGGTGGATGGTCTCCATTCAACTATACAATGCTCGTGGTTTGGATCCCTAATAATGTTTGCATTTTTAGCAAAAACTACAATATGTTTTCTACAGATTAAAAATGCCCTGTTTAATACCCTTTTCTGGCAAAAGTGGTTATAAGTTTGGTAAATGTTTCGACCATTTGAAAGGTTTCTCTGTCTCCAGGATCACAACCACTAAATCGATTCCAATAACTGAAGTCGGTGCCATGAAAAGTTCCTAAAAGTGAATTGAAGTTAATTTGGAGCTTACACTTGATATAGGTATTAATGTTTCTCCATGTGCCTTTGACAGGCTCCGTTACTGCATTTTTCAAAGTTTCATTTATGCTGAATATATTCCCCTCAAACTCAAATTTATAAACAAACACCGATGAGCCTAAATCCGCTGATATTGGATTGACTATTGTGTCGTAAATATCACTTATTGCCAGATCAGTTTGAATCTATTGATGTGGAATTTTATGATTTATTCAGTTATCTAGTATGAACTGTGCACCAACGATGTGCTTATGAATTCAGTAATTCTCATACATTCATTTTGATAGCTTGGGGAGCTTGCTCAATTGGCTGTTCGTTCAAGTAGAATGATTCAACTTCTTTGTAAATCGAACGGATATCATCGTCGGTAAGGCGATACCCCCAACCAAAGCAGTTCTGTCGTAACGATGTCTTGAAATTTCTCTCAGTGGCTGGTATTATAGTATCTGGTTTGCAGTACAACCAATTATTTCAAATTTTTTACTCTGAAAGTTGATGAAATAATCAACTTACGAACAAAGCCCATGATAGATTCTACTTCTGAAAATCCTATTATTATTGGTATTCGAGCCATAGATTCGACCAAATTTGCCGGCGACTCTGGTAAAATTTCACCTTGATCTAGTGAAGGGCCAAACACGCCAATGGGGAATATTGGAGCAATTGTCTGAAAAAAAAAAAAAAAAAGATTGAACAAAACCTCATGATGATCTGAGGTTTTATTGAAGGTATCAAAAGAATGGTTACCTGTTGTAAATCCTTTTGACACCGTCTGCTTCCTTCAATTAGCAGCAATGGATTTTGTTTTTTAAGAAATGATAATAATTTTCTATGATCTTGAAGATTTCCGGCATAGTTCAGAGATAATGCTATTTCTCTAGCATAATCTTCGTTGCTTTCTTGACGATATGTGACTGGAATGGTGAGGTATGAACCCATCAACACAGCTTTATGGAATAGTCCTATAAAAACAAAAGCTATACTTTTTTAGCATCCATCAAACAGTTTCATGTCAAAATTTTTTTATCAACTTTTTTCATACCAATTTTTCAAATCGAGTATTCATTGAAAATATTTTATTTTTTATTGCCTACTTGGTTTCTTTAGTTCTTAGGCACATATTTCAAATAAAAATGGCTACAGGTACTATGCATGGTTCAGTGAAATTGGGCCGATTTTTTTTTTTTAGCAAATTGCGTTTTAAGTGAGCAAAGATATTTTGATTTTAAAATTTGTTTTTCCATGTCCTGACTAACCACTAAAAAGTTCCTCAACCTCACAACTTGAAAAGCCTTCCAAGTGTGGACACTTAAGTGATCCTTAGGTTGTTTCGGATGGATTAGGATGCTTCTTGGTGTTTTATTACATAGAATACCGAGAGGAATCTATCAAAATCAAGAATCGTCGCTCACCCGAAATTCAACTTAATTTCCTTATTTCCTGATGCAAAATGTTGAAAGACGAAAGTGGTTCTATCGTACCTTGCGCCGAAGGCGATAGCATAAGTGTGTGTATTATCACAGCTCCACTGCTGCTTCCCAGTAAAGTTATGTTATCAGGATTACCACCAAGTAATTGAATATTATCCTTGATCCATCGAAGTGATAAAACTATATCTTTGATACCTTGGTTACCTGAGCATTCCTTCAGTTTCAAGTTTAAGAATCCTAAAAATAGACATGATGTATCCTTCAGATTTTCAAACCATATGAACATCGTTCATTTTTGAATATTTTCTATGAATTTTTATTAAAATACCTAAAATGTGCAGTCTATATGAAATACAGACGTATACCACATCGTGATGCATGATGAATTCTGGAGACCCATAGAGCTGTGTATGAGGTGAACCATAATTATTACTACCTGGATGAATATTGACTATTACTGGAAGGTGAGCATCTCCTTTCTGAGGTAACTATATGTAAATTGAACATGAACAATTTAAGAAATTAAATGAACCTGAATTTACGTACTTAACTGTGAATTTAGAATTTTGTACCTTTGGTGTATGAATATTATTGAATAAGCAATCTTCACTTCCTATGAATTCTAACGTCCAAATTGAAAAATGTATGCAACCATCTTTTTCATTGGTGGCATCAAAGATATCCTTCCATGGGTTCGCTTTGACTGGATCCTATCACATGCAACTCGAATTATTTTCATTGTTCTTTAGAGGTCGAATGCTAAACGATTTCTTTCACGTGATATAAATTATTCAAGTGTAATTATTCGAAATATGCTTCATAAATTAACTTCAAGTATACTTATTTAAATTGATTTAATTCAATTTTATGTAAGATTACCCTGAATCGAAGTGCATTTATAGGTGGTTTTCCGTATGGCACTCCCAAAAAAGAATAAAATTCCTTTCCTGAAAACTTGGATACTTGTTTGAATCCTCGGATTCGACCTTCATTCACAGAGACAATCACTTTTTCAGACATGTTCACTCGCTACTTTTCGGACAAAGCACTTGAAAAAGTATGAAACATGGTTTGCGAGTAGATCGGTGATATGATAAAAATATCGCATTGTCTTTGGCGGCATGTCGTGAGGCTTCCAAATTTCTTGGAATTGTTTTTTACCATTAATTTTATACGAGTAGTTTTCAAAATGCTGTCCTGAAGAATGCCCTGTTCATTATTAGTATTTTCAATATAATACGGATTGTCTGTGTAGAGACGAACTTCATGGGACTGAGAGATTTTCAATATTTGCAGAATTTTTCTCAACATCTCAACATTTTGAATTTTTTTTCATTTGGACACTAGACATAAGAGATTATACAGGGTTTGATGTTTTGATATGCAGCTCTTTCCACTTTGAATCAAAATGTTTGTCTTTCCTCAAAATACAGTTTTGAAAAAAAATCTCTCAGAAAAAGTTGAACCTTTCAAAGTTTATGAAATGAGGAAAAAATAACTATGAAGAAATTAGTTTTTAATTTCTATTCTCAAAATTGTCCCTACACAAAAATTGTGAGTATAGACATACAATTTTTTCTTTTTTGCAAAATTGGTATTTACAATTTTTGTCCTTTGAAAACAGTGGGGGGATGGATTATGTGGACGTTGACTGTTGAGGGTTTTTTGAGTTTTCCTTTTAAAAAATTATTGTATTATTTTATTTGTGAATAATTTACTATTTCTAAAAAAATGCCCAATTTTTTTTTCTTGGGATTTTAAACTGTTTTTCATATAATATTGTTGTTAGTGCTCCTGATAAGAACACTGCAGGCAAATACTTTTTCTTAAAATACATCAGTAACTCCAGTTTTGGTCATCATATTTGAAATTTTCTATTTTAGGCCATGTTTTTGTGAGAATATTATCAATTCTGTTTGAAAAATGGCATTCCTTGCAGGAAAGATAACACCCAGTGGGTTGCAAGTTGGGTGTTGAATCTTTTCAAAAAATTCTGAATTTTTTTGAGAAACTTGAGAAATAAGTACTTTCAACTTTTATTTTATTGGTTGTATTTTTTTTTTTCACGACTATGTGGTATTAAATAATATAATGGCTATCATTTGGATTTGTAATTTTTTATTATATTTTCCCAAAATTCCATCCTATCTTTGTTCAATTTACCATCCATCATTGCACTTTGATTGTTTATACTCAGATAACATGGCTTGTTTGGTGTCGATGGCATCCAGTTTACTGGGAAATTTTCATGATTTGGGTCTCTGAAAAAATTCACAGTTCAAATTATAGCAATAAACTTACCAGGCAAATAATTATGTTGAAGTGATTTTCTATCCATACCCAGTCCTGGCAAAAGTGGTGATGAGTTTTGTAAAAGTTGACACCATTTCCTGAGCCTCTTTGTCTTTAGGATCACCAATGCGATTCCAGTAGCAAAAGTCACTTGCATGGAAAGTACCTTTGATTGATTCATCTATCATGTGTTTTAGTGTAGTATTCATAGAAAAAATATTTCCTTTGAATTCAAACTTGTAAACGAATACCGACGAAGGTAAATCGGCTGATATTGGATTGATTACAGCATTATAAACGTCAGACAAAGAGATATCATTTTGAATCTGTTTAAACATATTTCGTTGAATTACATTACCTTACGACTATTGCTGAAAATCAATACTTACATCCATTTTAATAGAAAGTGGTGCTTGTTCAACCGGGTTTCCATCTAGGTAGAAATCTTGTACTTCTTTATAGATTGAATTGACATCATCGTCGCTGAGGTGATAACCCCAACCAAAATAGTTCTGTCGAAGAGAACCTTTGAAATTTCTTTCTGTATATGATTTTACTCCACCTAGATATAGCATCTTCGTTTTAGTTGTCTGTACTTCGAAGAGTGATGAAAATTGAATCCACTTACGAACAAAACCCATTACTGATTCAATTTGAGAAAATCCTATCATAATGGGTATCCGCGCCATGGATTGGGTTAAATTTTGAGACGAGTCTGACAAAATACTGCCCAAGTCGAGTGATGGACCAAATGGACAGATTGGATATATGGGAGCAATTATCTAAAGTTTGGTATTAAATGACCAATCAAATGGAAAATCGGTTTGTTCTTTCTCTTTTTCAATGTTCAATACTGAAAAGGTATTTGTCTACCTGTTGTAAATTCTTCTGACAATGTCTACATCCGTCAATTAATAACAAAGGATCTTGCTTCTTTAAAAATATGAGAATTTTTTTATAATCTTGGAGATTTCCGTCGTATCCCAGATTTTTGGCTATTTCTGCGGCATCATGCTCATTAGTTTCGCGATTAGGTACGGTTGGAATTTCCAAGTATGCACCCATTAATACAGCCTTGTGAAATAGGCCTGACTCGATGAGAAAGGTATTGAAGTTATTTTTTTGTTTATAATAATTTTATCCCATGCCGCTTAAAAATGATTTACAAACTTCATCGTACCTTTTGTTGAAGGAGATAGCATTAAGATGTGAGCAATCACAGCTCCACTGCTGCTTCCTATCAATGTCACATTGTCTGGATCTCCACCAAATGACTGTATATTGTTGTTGATCCATTTAAGTGATAACACAATATCTTTAATTCCTTGGTTCCCTGAACACTCTTTTATTCTCAAATTCAAAAATCCTGAAACATTTAAAATTAAACTCCAGATGCAGTCAATTTATTTAATAAAGATGGGGGGAAGGTGTTGCTATCATTTACCCAAGATATGTAATCTGTATGAAATGCAAACATATACGACATCGTTGTGCATGATGAACTCTGGGGATCCGTAGAATTGTGTCTGAGGTGAACCAAAATTGTAAGCTCCTGGGTGAATGTTCACAATTACTGGTCTAAGGGGTTCATTTTTATGTGGCAACTGTTTAGATGTTTTAAAAAATATGATTATTTTAATTTTTCCTGCGAAATAACGATTTGTGTACCTTCGGTATATGAATATTGTTGAATAAGCAATCCTCTGTTCCCATAAACTCATAACTGAGCATAGAAAATTGTACACAGCCTGGTTTTTCAATTGTGCCATCGTGAACATCTTTCCAAGGGTTTACTTTTACCGGATCCTTTATTTTTGATTCGAATTATAATTAACTCCAATTATTCTAAATTTTTAATCATAATTTTTAACTATTTCAAGATATTGTCTATCATTTTTAGATATACAGTCAGATGAAAAAACATCCAAGAACTAGATGTTCTTAAATTTTCTCATATGGATAATTGTATAAAATGTTTTGTGACTGGGGATCAATCCAAAAATTTGCTCAATTTTCACTGTCATCAACCTTCCTATATTTTGTTATACGTTTGAAAACTTTTTCCTTTTTTAATTTTAAATATTTTATAAGGCTTGGAGACTTGTATAAAAATTTTAGTAATGTTATTCAATTTAAAGAAATAATTTTCAAGTTTTGCAATCTCCTTTTTTGGCAGTACTAGGGATGATAAATTTCCGGAAATTTATTTTTTTGGAAACTTTCCGGAAAGTTTCCGGAAATTTTGGAAATTTATATCTTTTCAAAATACGAAGTACCTCTTACTAATTTTGAAAAAATGTTAACACTAAAATATAAATTTCCAACGACAAATCATAAATTTCCAGTAAATTTCCAGTGATCACTATTCTAAGACCCTGAAATAAAACAAAATTGGATGAATTTTTCACAATAAATCTTCAGAAGACTTCAAAAACTTTTGTTGCAGTTTCGGGGCTGGATTTTTCTCCAGCCATTAATTTCATGAAAAAATAAAAAAATTTCTGGAGGCTCCAGAACGGTTCGGAATCGCCTTCAATCGACTCGGGTGGTCAAAATTAGGATGTAAACCGATTTTCAGAAATTTTGGTCGATCCGCTCCCGTTTGGAGAATTTTTTATTTTTTCTTGAAATTGATGGCTGGAGAAAAATCCAGCCGCGAAACCGCAACAAAAGTTTTCGGAATAACCGGTGCCAATCGATCGAGGGGGTCACCAATATGATATATTCGAGTTTATACGTGCTGAGCTGCACTTGAGCGAATTTTACAGCATTTTCGAAAAACTGGAATTTCCAAAAATTTGCTGGAGGCT
>FIZV01010121.1:0-11595 GCA_900050545.1 Trionymus perrisii | reverse complement strand
TGTAATATTTTTTTTTTTTTTTTTTTTATGCCAATTTTTAATAAATTAAAAAGTGGTAAGATTTTCAACTTTTTTTTTAAATTTAAAATGCCCTAGTATTTTTCCGGATTTTTGAATTTTTTCAGAAAATTTTTGGAATATTTCCACTAAAAAAGAAAAGAAATTGGTAGTCCTTTTGTTGGGTTTTTTGAAAAATTTTGATTGGATTTTTGAACTTTTGAATATTTTTTCCCTGAAGATGAATTTTTTCAACAATTTCTTGATGGCAAGTAAATTTAAAAAAAAAATTGAAGGATTTTTGAGTTTTTTCCGGAAAATCTTGAAATAGGTAATTATTTCTTTTCATAATACATTTTTCAGATGTTTTTTGTGAATAAGAAAAATGAAGATTTTTTTTTTATAACACATACCTACTTAATTTAATGATTTTTTTGTTGAAAATACAAGTTTTTCGGTGAATTCCATATTTCATGATATTGAAATCATTTTAATTTTATTAGCTAGGAATTCGTTGAGAAAAATTGGAAAGCACCTTTTCTGTAAAATCTGAGGTGATTTTTTCATTTTAACTTCCTTTTTTTTTTACTCGTACACACTTTTTTATGTATGTAAGTACCTACTTTTTTCAAAAGAAATTTGAGAGGAATTTTCTAAAAAGTTGAAAGAGCTTTTTTGATTTTATTTCGATCGGTTCAGTTAATACTTTTAGTGGTCTGGACTGGTCCAACGTTGGTTCACATATAACATTAACTCAATTTTTTGTTTCCGAAAAATCAGCTAATTGTTTTTACAAAATTTTCAAAAACGAAAAAACAACGATTTAAAAAAAAAATTCCAAGGATTCAAAAAATTGACCACCTAATGTCGATTTAAAAAAAAGTAAGACTATCCATGTTTATCTTTTTTTGAAATTCTCAGTAATTCTTCGAACCTTTGTAATTTATGCAAAGCTGCTTGTTAACCTGGGCTTTGGTTAAAATATAAGAGAAAAGAGAAATTTGGGTCAAATTGTCGATTAAAAAAAAACCAAGGTGATTTTCAATTTTGTTCGCTTCCAGAGGCTGTGACTTCACAGTTCGCATGGAAATGTTTAAGTGAAAATTCAAAAAAATAAATAAATAAGAAAAATACGATTAATTAAATAAGTACAATTTACTATCAAGCGAAATAAATTTTTTAGAAACGTTTGATTTTTATGCGAAAGCACATTGACTAGAAATTTTACTTTCTGAAAGTTACGTCCTATATTTAATTTTCTATCTATGTATCGAACCACTTGATTTTTGCGTAAATCTCGAAAGCGTTGTAATAAATGCGGCAAAAAGCGTATGAAAATTTAAAGCTGCAGTGACGTCATTGTTTACTGTGTAGTGGGTTACGTTCGAAGCGAACTAACCTGCTGCTGAACGAAATTCAACCTTTTCTGTGACTAGTCAAAAGGTTAAAACGTGTTTAACAGTGGTACTTTTCCAAAAGCAAAGGAATCCAATTAGAAATATTTGCAATATTTTACACGACTTTTGAAAATTTTAGCTATTAAATGTTTAAGAAAAATCTTCTTTTATATACTTTAGTAAAAAGATTGAGGTTGAAAGTATTAACCAACATTTCTCTCAGTTCTTTTAGCAATTTAAATGGTTATGAAAATGTTTCCTGGTTCTTTATTAATAAAATCGAGGGTTAAAATATCTAGCTTTTAGCAATATCACAAAGCCTCAAGTTACAAATGAAACCAGAAAAGCAAAAGCCAATAAAATTCATCGATTAAATAGCTATACGAGTAAAAGTTTCCAAGTTATGGAAATTAAAAGAATCATACGATGACAAGGCGAACGTAAACTTTTTGATTGATGACCTGAAAAAATGGAATTGAATCTAAAAATATCGTGGAAATTCTTGCATAAATTATGTTTACTCGAAAGTAGCGTAGGTACGAGCGTAGATACGTATTCAAAAGGTCGCGTCGTATCGAGAGATTCGCAAATACAACAATAAAACGTGACGATTTTCGAATTCGAGCAAACGTAACGCTTTGTAAGAGCGGACGATGCGACACCTGCGGAAGATTATTTTCACCTAACAAATCTTCAATACGAGAGAACGAGAATTAGGTAGATAGCACAGATAGTATAATTTCAAGACGACCTTTATTCGCTGACTATACTTTAATCCGGTACAAATTCGGCGAAAGAATATTACACTCTGTCGAGTGAAAGACATATCTAGTCTACATAAGTTGGATTTCTGAATCATAAATTTGCCAAAGTATTACCATTTCGTCGATGCCATTCAACGAGCTCTTTCGAGAGTAAAATCATATATCGCATCGCGTTGTCGCATCCGCAGCCGGAGACGTTAAGAAATTGATTAATTTTTTTAAAAAACCCAAAAATTACCTACTTCATTTAGATGAAAAGTAAGTTTCCAGCCCGAGTGTACCTATAGTTTTAATAAACCGACGAGGCTCTTCTCAATTAATTAAAATTAAACGAATGCCTTTTCCTTATAATATTTACATCAAACAGATTTAATTAAATTAACGACCACGCCGCCTCAGCTTCTACGTATAAGTGCATTTATGTGACCCCTCGACGTACGCAGTTGACATAGAATTAATTAAATTTTTACACGGGAAGAAATTCAATTACGTTCGGACGCGTACGACCTACGGTAAAATTGAATTTCGCACCATAGCGCAAGTTATACCCTCATGAGTTAAGTTTGCAAAAAAAAAATTCTAACTAAGGTTCGACCAACGATGGCTATTCGTACTTAGACCGGCGAACAAACCGAGAAACAATTTTTCTTCGTTATGTAAATTTAATAACAAGACGATCGTTGTCATACGTTGCAAAATCCACGTAACAATTCATATTATTTAGAATAAATCTTCGTCGTTTCGTATCATCTTACCTACGTGTTTCTAAATCGACTCGATATTGTTCGCGTGTCAATCGCCATAAATCAACGGGTCCCCTAAAAAAATTCCTTCTATCGAGAACAAGTCGACCGAAAAGCAATTCTAAACGAAAATCTTCTTGGAACTCGACTCGAGTGGGGCGCTTATCTCCCTCTCGAAGTATTACCTACCGAGCTTTTAAATCTGACCTTTTTTTATTCGACGCTTTTCGCAAGCTACGTACTAAAAAGGTTAAGCAAGCGGTTTACCTATTTTTGGATGCTAAAAGGGTTGAAAAGAAGTAGAGCATTGGATATGGGACGAGTTACGAGACCTATTTTAAAGCGTGGGAGGACTTTCGAACGCGGTTGTATGGGCTGGATTTTTTTAAAAGCTAAAACTCGCGAAGAAGGTACATTTTCATACTGTGAAAGGAATTTAACCCTCGAAGAAGTAAGCAAGATCGAAAGGTAGTCGCAATTGGGGTCCTCAAAGAATGATTCCTAATACCTACCTAATTATTACAAAATTAATACAAAGTATAGTGCAGTGGCGAATTTGAGAGAAAAGATACAGGGAAGTCAGAAAATTTATAAATTACACCGTCACTTTTTCAAAAGGGAAGAGGGCCATTTTATGGAGTACATTTGAAAATTCAATTTTTCGAAGAACTGTATTATTTGTTGAAAATTTAGAATTTCTTTAAAATTCAGAGTAAAATTTTAGTCACCTCTTCAAAAATTATTGAATTGCCAAAATTGAAAATTTTCAAAAAATATCAAATTTTCCAAAGTTGTTGTATTTTCTAAAATTTTCCAATTCACAAAAAATATTGATTTTTCAAAAATAACAGAATTTTTAGAAGTCATTTTTTTTTAATTTCTAAAAATTGTCAGTTTCTCAAAAAACAGATGAAATTTTCAAAAATTATATATTGAATTTTTAAACTTTTTTAAAAATTATCCTCGAATTTGCTGAACTTTTTAAAATTCTCCAATTCGCAAAAATTATTGATTTTAGAAAAATTACGAAATTTTCAAAAATCAACATTTAAAAAAAAATTGCCATTTTCTCAAAAACTGACAATAGATTCTCAAAAATTGTTGAATTTTTAAAAATCTTAAAATTTATAAAAATTTTCAGTTCCTCAAAAACCAAAATTTTTTTTAACTTATAAAATTTTTCAATTCCCTGAATTTGATAAAATTCTCTATTTCACAAAAATTACTCGTTTTAATTTTTCAAAAATAGCAAAATTTTTAAAAATCATCATTTTTTTAAATTTCCAAAAATTGTCAGTTTCTCAACAACCTATAAATTTAAAAAAATCATCTATAAAATTTTAAAAAATCCTCTAAAATTTTTAAAAATTTCTAAAAGTATCAAATTTTTCAAATTTTTTAAAACTTTTCAATTCAAACAAACTAGGTATTGATTTGACAAAAATTACGAAACTTTCAAAAAATCATTTTTTAAAAATTACCACTTCCTCAAAAACTGATAAATTTTCAAAAATTATTGAATTTTAGTTTTTCAAAAACTGGACTTTTAAAAAAAATTATTAAAAAATTACAAACTTTTTAAAAATTATCAAATTTTTTAATTTTCTGAATTTTCAAAAATTCTCTAACTCACAAACATTATTGATTTGACAAAAATTACGGAATTCTCAAAAATCGTTATTTTTTAGAAATTGTTAGTTTCTCAAAAACTGAAAATTTTTCAAAAACTATTAAATTTTTAAATATTGTAACATTTTTTTAAATTTCTTAATTTTTAAATATTGTAACATTTTTTTAAATTTTTTAATTTTTAAAAATTCTCTAATTCACAAAAATTATTGATTTTATGGAAGTTACGGAATTTTCAAAAACCTTAATATTTAACAGATTGTTAGTTTCTTAAAAACTGAAAATTTTTCAAAAATAGTTAATTTTTTAAGAATTGCATAATTTGTTAAAACTTTTGAATTCTTAAAAATAATTAATTTTTAATGATCCAATAATTTTACGACATTGTAAATTTTCTGCAATTATCAAATTTTCAGTACCTGATGCATGAACTGCCATCTTTTTAGGAATATTAAAAAAATCACCTCCCCCGCCCACATCTCGTATCAAAAGAAACAAAACTAGAGTTCCAAAATTTTCAAAAATTGCCAAATGCCTCAAAATTGACCATTTCTTAAAAACTGGCAAATTTTAAAAATTAATTTTAAAAAAATTATTGCAGATTTTTTTTTTTATAAATTGTCTGTTCCTCAAAAACTGACAAATTTTTAAAAATTGCATACTTTTCAAAAATTGCCGATTTTAAAAAAAATTAATAATTTTTAATGATCCAATAATTTTCCCGAAATCGTAAATTTTCCAAAATTGTCAAATTTTTAGTAATCCATAAACAGTAATTTTTTTTAGGAATATTAAAAAAAACATTCCCCCTTTCTGTCCACATACCACCAAAATATATCAAAAGAAACATAAAACTATAGAGCCTTAATAAAATCACATGAAAAAAATACAAATCGAAAAACAAAAACTTTCTTACTTTAATTTTTTTTTTAATTTTAAACCAATAGGTTTTGATACTCTTAGATTACCTGTTCTAAAAAGGGGTATGTAAGCCAAACTAAAATTCCTATAAAGTACCTAGCAGTTCAACTACTTCCACTACCACAACTACTACTACTATCAGTTTCGTATTCATTCGAAGTCTCTGTCTCCCTTCTTATAGCACGATGGCCGATGGGTGTCCACTGGAGCTTGAAGGTATAGCTGAACAGACAGTTTCATTCCCTTTATTACCCCGAACACGCCACTGTTTTCAGGTTATTTCCTCTCATCTAATCACTCAGCAACTTACACTTCATCAATGTGAGTCTACTTGCTGACCACAAAGTTTGAAGGGCCAGAGGTGCTGAATAGTCTATGAGATGAATTGATTTTTTTATGTTATTAATTTTAGAATTCAAAATAAATTAGATTTAGACTTTGAGCAGATTTCTGAAAGTCTAGTCCAAAGTCCAAACACCTGCAACTATGATTGCGCTTCTATACTGTGATGTGATCAAATCTAGCCAGATTTTATTTCTTAAGATTAAATTACTATTATTAAAAATATAGGTACGTATAATTAATTAACACTAGATAAATTGCGAATAAATACAAATACTTACTGTACTGTTTGATATTTCGACGCAATTCCACGCAGACGGAATGCTCATAGACTTCTCGTCGTCATTTTTGTAAATGAAATAACATCCACTTACCTAAAACAAAAGCAAAAACAAAATAGATTTAAAATTAAATAATGTCGAAATTTCTATCAATTCGATACCTATTTTTAAAAATAGGCAACTGCAAGTTTTAACATTTTTGAACTTTTTCTTTCAAAGGACCTTGAGATGATAATTGATTAGGCACCAATTTAATGTAGGATTTACTAGAGGGTGTTATAACGCAATTTCGTAAAAATGGCTACACGAGTGTAAAATATATTTCACCTAATAGGTAATAATAACACAGCAACTGAGCAATATGATTTCGAATTGTCTCACTCCCATACTCAATAATTTGTTCGTTGTAAATTATTTATCTCAGTGCACACATCTTTTTTCATATTCAGGAAACTGTCAAACCGAGGGCGACGCTACAACCACCTCTATAATTATTGATAAGAATCTAATTTCTATCCAATAAAAAACGAACCTATTGTATTTAGCTTAAAAAACAATATTCGTTCGCATATAATACATCTACCTAGACCTACTACGTATAGGTAATGATTGAAAAATGATGCGGTTATCGAATATTCTGCGTTTGTTTTTTATTTTACACGTTTGTGTTTCGCAAAAAAATTGGGTAAGTCGTACACGTACAGCTAAAGTACCTGCTACAATTCCAGAATTAATTACCTATGTAAATATGTTATTTTCTTCATATAATTTTTTTTTTTTTTTTCAGGGAATGATATATTTAACGAGATGGAGAAAACTTGGGTTGTGTGCTCCTTCGGAGGTGATAACCTTCTCAGGTGCTTCTACTTTGTATGGAACAAAAGAGTACTGGAATGGAATTGTGAATGTAACTCGAGATTTTACAGCAGAAACAGTAGGTATAGAAATAAATAATACCTACCTAAAATTATTACACACCTTTTTTATTGCATTTTTTAAATTTATTACTCTCTCGTTTAATGTAGGTACGTAGATTAACTATTCATCAAATTTTTAGGGAGTAGCGCAATTGAAAAAATGTGGCGAAGGATTTTACCCTTGTGAAAACTTCATGAACATGAAAGGGGATAAACGTTTATTTGAAAACCTTCTAAAAACTCCTAATCAGGCATGGTCCACCGTCACTGATGCAATAAATCCAAAACTCACATCAGCCCACTTCAAAAAAGTAAGTAATCTGTAAAGAGTGTATTAGCAGGGTTTATGGGAGGTGATTTGGGTCCGAGCACCGAATTTGAAATTATTTAGTGAAAGTTGGCCTTTATGATCTGAAACCTCCGTGACAAAATTTTTCCCTCGATATCTAGTCTCGTTTTTTTTTTTTCATTTTTTATAATTTTTTTTTTTTTAATATCCGAATCACGTCATATTTGGAACACATGGCCTCCTTCCTCATGATCTAGAGTTCTCAAATTCATTGAAAGTCAAAAATAACTACGTACTCGTAATTTGTGAAAATCGATAAAAAAAAATTAAAAATTTTTATTTGGCTATATTTTTGACTTTGACATAATGATGACGTATGTACCTACACCTATAGGTAGTTGGTTCAAACTTAAGAGACACGTGACGTCACTCGCAGTTTGTTGGGCTGCGGGGAAAGAAGAAACAAAAATTCACACCATACCAAAAAAAGTCGATGTCATAATTAAAAACAATGGCCATTAATAGCTCAGTTTAGCAAACAAAATATAACAGCACGAGTGACGTCACGTGTCTCTTAAGTTGAACCAACTATGGTATATCGAGGTGAAGCATGTCCACTATCGAGACATGAATTTTAGATCTCTGAAATTCCCAAAATGGCGGGATTCGGATATTTCAAAAGGAAATTAGAAAAATTGGAGAAAATTAACGAATTTAGTACAAAAGTTGATTGTGTGTGTTGACCATCAGTTTTTTGCATTTTTGAAGACGTCGCACAACGATTTGGAGTCCTAAAAAATATGAGGTTGTACAATTTGGCCAAAGTAATTTTTTTTTAGAATTGCACTTTTGAAAGGGGTTACCAAAAAAGCTGTTAAAAACATTAAAATGCCCATGCTACGCTCTTGTCTAAATGTCGTGGTCTCGTGGCCTCGTGGTTCAGGAAACCATCGTTTCAGTTTTTTTTCTAGTCTCATTTCTCGTAATTGAGTAGATAATTTTTTAAATATTTCTTTCAACGTAGGTACCTAACAACCTTCTCTTCAATGTAGGTATATTTTGTTCCAGGGCATTTACACAATTACAAACGCCACTTTGGATATTGAAAAGGCAATGATCGTGATGCCGGAGTTTCCCAATTATTGCTGGAAATTGGTGGGAAAATGCTGGGACAAGAATGATAATCTACTATTTTGTTTTGAAGCGGAATTTCACGTCGTTAAGTATACTCCACGTGATAAGAAAATAAGAAGAAATGGTTAAAAGTGTTTACTAACTAACTGGCCCAGTGGCCCTAATAAATATTTAATTTACTATCGTATTAAAATAAAATAAAATATTCATAATTTCTACCCTTATTATACTAGGTACTCTTTTCTTTATAATTTTTCCAGTGTTTTTTTCAATGACCGTAACTCCAATTTACGTGTAGAAATTCAAACATAACGACGTAGGAGGGTAAATACGGTCGACATTTTGTTTCCTTCTTTTTATTTTCTTCATACTCGAGTCACGAAAATTCGTAATCATTAAGGGTTATTAATTCGTCGGTGACATACCACGAATGTAACTAGCATGTTTACACTTGGAGTTACCATGGTTTAGTATTTAAATCATAAAGTATATTCTAGGTACAGTTCTACATATAATGAAATGAGGTACACGATAAGCTAAATATTCATTCAGTTGAACTGGTTTTCTATTATTTAATTGTTGTACAAATTACCATTGGCTATAGTACATGAGATTAACAATCGGGCTTTAATTTGAATTATTCATCGGTTCGCAACTAGGTCTTCTCAACTGCATATGGTACATGGTCTTCCACTATAGGTGTAGGTAGTAGGTAGGTAAGTACGGTCGGTGTTCAAGAAATTAAAATTAATACAAGTTCGAATGCAAAAGACTAACTTTCAAATAAATCTAAAAGTCATCGATAATATCGCTTTTATTTGCGTTCAAATTAATCGAGGCAGATACGAATCGTAGTTACCTACCTAATTAACCTGTTGTTTTGCATGTTATGATGCGTTGATTGTATCAAACCAGGCTATGAATTCGTAGGTATAATACGTATTTAATTATCGTACCAAAATGGACTTACTGCGTACATATATACCTATCTACTGTACTAATTTTATGGAGAGTTTAATCTAAATAAAACAAAATATTCGTTTGAAAAGCACAAGTAGGTATTAATTCGATGGTCAAATTCAACGTTATTATGAAATCTATCTTCGGGAAAGTCTGTTTGGCTTTTATTTTACTGCATGAATGCGAAGGTCAACAAATCGGGGTAAGTCAGTTCCTTGGAAAGTTGTATTGCGGATAAAATACATTTTTTTAAATTTCAGAATATCGTTTACATTACGAGATGGCATTCGATTGATGTATGCGATCGAGCTACTCCAGTGACAGTAAAAGGTTCTTCAACATTGTATCAAACTATTGAAGTGTGGAATGGTGTTGTGAATGTGTCCAAGGATTTGGTTCTCGATAAGGTAGGCATACGTTTTTATATTTGTTTAAAAAATGAATCTTTTATACTTTTGGGAATCCTCGAGTACGTAGGTATACCTATGTAATTTTATTTTATAAAGTTTTTCTGCAGAATGGATTTTGCTACAAAATATATTTATTACTACGTAAATTTCTCTGCTAAGTAGGTAAAGTTTTCTTCTGAGTGGGTTTAGCTTCTACATAAATTTTTCTGTTGATTTTTTTTTTTTGCTGATTAGTAGATTTATATGGCCAGTGGATTTTGCTGCTAATTAAATTGCTGTACTTGAGTAGATATATTTTGTCACTAAACACATTTTTCTGTTTTTTTCTTCTGAATGGATTTTGTTGCTACCCAGATTTTGCTGTTGAGTAAGAATATTTTCTGTCACGTTAATTTTTCTGCTATGTGAGTTTTGTTGCTAACATTTAGCAGAGACAAATTTCGAAAAAAAAAAATTAATTTTGAGGGAAGGGGTAAATGAGGGGGTAAATGAGGAATTTGTCGTATCTGCCACTGGGTATTTCTGAAAGTTGACAACTTGTCAACTTTTTCCAGTTGACTTGACTGTTTTTTTTTTCAGTGAACAATATTTTTATTAATTTTGTGTTAGGTACTCTCCAATTAAAATTTTTACCATTGCAAAATTTTTTGCCAACACTGGGTCAACTTTCAAAACTTTTGGCAAAATCTCACCGAAAACAGAAAATTTATCGATTTTAAATGAAATACTTACTCAGAATGATGTCAAACTTTTCGACGAATTTTGAGTTAAGAGTGGTTAACTCCCACACTCACATTGTTTAGTTTATCTCTACAAAGAAGGTAGGTATTTTCTTTTGTTGCTTTTGCTTCAAAAGTTTTCAAACTTAATGCAGATCTGCGAGACTTTTAGATTTTTGCACTATTTTATATATCTTTCATCTCAGGTTGTATTTGTCATGCAAAAATGCGGCGAGCAATTTTTTTCTTGTGAAAAATACATTACGATTAAACTCGGTAAAGATCTTAAAGATTTCTTACTCGCTAAAGATAAAGGATGGGCACCATTGTGGGGAGCTGTGCATCCGCAACCGAAATTACCACTGATTCAAAAAGTAGGTAGATCTATCAAAATTGATCCATCTCGATTCGAAGTTGACTTTTATTGCATTTTACAGGGCTTATATAGCATTACTAATGCCACCTTGGACGTTTCTTTAATGAGTGCTTTTATACCAGAATTGGTCGATCACTGCTGGAAAATCAGCTCGACGATTTTCAATAAAAACGATGTTCAACAAGGATGCGCTGAAATACAATTTTATATCGTTAAATACACTCAACGTGATCGAAAACGCAAAAGAAAACATTAATTATGTAGAATTTTTATTTTATTTTATTTTAAATGGTAGAATAGATACAAAGGCGTGGCAAACCAATTTTACGAGTGGGGAGAAATTTTGAAAATGCTTATTGAAAAATCATAAATTTTTCCAACAAAAATCTAGAAATTCAACAAAATTTTCAAAAAAATTTAAAAATCAGATTTGTGAAGTCTGATGAATTTTTAAAATCTGACAATAATTCAAAATTTTGAAAATTTTCAACATTTGATGAAAAGTTTAAAATTTGGTGTTTCTTAAAATTGAATTCATATTAAAATTTGATATAATTTCACAATTTTTATATTTAGTTAAAATTCAAAATTTGCCAAGTTCCAAATTTTAACAAACAAATTTTTCTGGTTGGATTAATGTTTAAAAATTCTAAAATTCTTTAATTTTAAGAAATCTTTTTAAAAAAAAAACTCGGTAAAACTTGAAAATTTTGGAA
>FIZV01010094.1:0-17171 GCA_900050545.1 Trionymus perrisii | reverse complement strand
TTTTTCTCAAATAAATTTTCAAAAAAAATAAAAATAAAATAAAAACATATAAGAAGTAAAATTTTTTTTTTAAAAAAGGTATGAATTTTTCATCGTATTTTTTTTCTGAGATTTTTCTAAACCAGGTAGGTAAATTTTTTATCGAGAAAATTTTGATTCTTGTGAAGAAAGCTTGAAGAAATTTTTGAAAAAAATTGAAGATTTTGTTTTTTGAGAATTTTTTCAAATAATTGTAAAACACACCAGCTCATTTAATCTCTCATCAGACACATTGCTCGTAAAATGTTCAAAAAATGTCATCGTGACATATAAAGTGAACCCCACGGTTATTTCGCTAAAATGATAAATGAAGCGAGAAAATCTCGTCGCATTTCTCATCGTACACGAACCTTCGAGCCTTTCAGGCTTTCGTCATGTACGTAAGCGCGTTAACAGAATACAATTAAAGTGCAGTTTATCCAAAACGAGCCCCTTTCCCTGCCTCGGCCTGCCAGCGAGTACGTAATTTCCGACACAATATCTCGCTTCATTCGCCCTATATACGCAAACTATATGCAATTTCGAAAAACGCCAGGATGGAGGGGAATGTATCTACACGATGATGGCAACGAACATCATGCTGCTGAAAAGGGTGACAGGGGAATGTGTACAAAAAAGCTCGAAATAATTCAACTAGAAACTGTTCGCTAGCATCGTCGTTGTCTGCGAGAGACGAATTTTAATAGACGTACGACTCGTTGAAATGTGTACGCCAGTTTCGGCGACAAAATTTGCATTTACCGAGCAATGAGGAGAGGCACAGGCTTTCACTTCACCCTTATAAGTATAATATAGTGTTCCCGCTTCTTTCAATTTCCTCCTCAATGTAGAAATATACAATTTTTATGCGGCGATCGAGTGAATATCAGCACGTAAGCTCGACATCAGGCAGCTCGCAGTCGAGACCGAGACCGAACAGAGATATAAATTTAATTTCTTTTACGCGAAAAACCGAAACCATTAAAACACTCGACAAAGTTCTAAACTTTAATAATACAGTTTTAAATTATAACTAAAATTAATTCGAAACGGCAAAAGCAGCAGGCGAGAATATTAAATAACGCCTGGCCCGGTCCGGGCGTCGCGTCGCGTCGTGTTGCATTCGAGTACGCCATGCCATCGTGTACCTTAACTTATCCTCGCACTTCTTCAGTGTATAGATAGACGACGTAGCAGTAGCTATTTTTCCTCTACCTCCCTTAACCGCATCAACTCATCTTGCTTCTATGCAATCTAACCTCTTTGTACCCCCAGCTCCCCATAACATTGAAAACTTCTTCATTGGGTAATTTGTACTGCGAAATGAACGATATTACGAGCGGTATAATTTTTCGTGCTGTACTAGTAGATACGCAGTTAATTTTAAAAGGGTAAGATGAGAAAGTCTAAGTGTCTAGATATTGAAATTGTAAATGAAATGAGTTCTATCTCGTTTAGCGGAGCTGATGCTCACGTTAACGTCTTTTCAAATCAAGCAAACGAGTTTTTGGATGAGTTTTAAAAACTTACATAAACAGGGTTACACCATTTTAAATGGTCTAGCCATATAAATGATCATCAAAAGAAGAATATTTCGTAAAAATGAGCTAATACGTCATTTTTCATTTTTTTTTTCTTCAGAAAAATGTGCTGAATTTTTTAAAAATAAGATATTAAAATATTATATGCAAAAATTGTTTCCACAAGACAAGTTTCTTCCCAAAAAACATTTTTTCAAGGAAATTCTTGCAAAAAAAATTAATATTCAATGTTTGGTAAAATTATAGATTTTTTTACGAATTTAAAAATCATATTTCCTTCTTTCAAATTTTTTCCTAAAGAATTTTTGTTTGTAAAAAATTTTCTCTGTTTTTTGGGTATATTTTTGAATTTATTCAATTCGGAAATTTGATCTTCGTGAAGAGTTTTAGATTCAGGAAAATAGTCATTTAGAAATCGATATTCGGAGAAGCACAAGTGCCCATCCCATTTTTTTAATTTAAATTTAATACATCTTTAACACCCAGAAAAAAAAATCAATTTTTTTTTCAAGCTGAACAATTTTTAAAATTTAGCAAAAATTCAAAATCTGGAGGAATTACAAAAGTTTACAAAAACATAGAATTTTTACAGTGGTAATTACGAAATTTTAATAAATTTTCAGAATTGGTTCAATTTTTACAGTTTGATCATTATTATTATTTTTAGGGATTCTCAACTTTTCAAAGATTTTTCTCTCAAGAAAATTGTTGCTGAGAGATTTTTTTTTTCAAATGAAATTCTAGAAGAAATTTTCAAAAGTAGCTTTTTAGAGATTGTCGAGATGACTTCTTTCTAAAAAAAATTGTTATTGAAGACATCATTTATAAATTTTTTCTCAAAATAAATTTTTAGTGATATTTTTCCATGAGATATTTTTTTCTTTGAAAATTTTGCAAATCATTAAAATGGTACAGGATTTTTAATTTCCAAAAAATGGAAAAAATTACAAATTTTCATAGAGCTTGAATTTTTGGTAATTTTTGAAATTGATAAATTTTTACAGTTTTCAGAATTCATTAAAAATAAAGTTGGATCTTTTTTTTTTAATTCAGAAAAATTTAAAAAAATTATGGATCAATTTGTATTTAATTGATTTTTAAAATTTGTGGAAACTTAAAATTTTGTTAATTTTAATCAGTTTTTAAGGTTGGATCCATTTTTAAGTTTAAAAAGTTATCACAATTTTTAAAATTTTAAGTTTGGCAAATTTTGTAAACTTTTGAAATTTGGAGCATTCTTCAATTCAAAATAAGACTGTGGAAGGTTCTGAAAAAATTCTGTTTTTTGGGTTTTAAATTTTTTCATATAAGTACTTTGTTTGCAAACCCTTTTTTTCCAATATTTTCGAGTCCATTTTAAATGATGGAGTAAAAATTCTTATCAGGAATCATTTCTCATAATATTACTTTTTTTAAAAGTATATTTTATTACAACTTGGTTCTGATAAGAAATCAAAGTTTGAAATTTTTTTTGTAAAATCTAGTTCAAAAGCAATAAAAGCATTTTTTTTTTGAAAACTCCAATAAAAATTTTCCAATCAAAAATTTTTAAAAATTGAAAAATAAATTCGATTTTATAATCAATTTTTAAAATTATTTTATTAGTAGATTTTTCCAATTTTGCTAAAACAATTTTAAAATTTAAAAAAAAAATCTTGTTTTATGCAATTTTTTTTGAAAAAAAATAATTAATTTGGTTCAAAATTATTTATTTTTGAAAACTCAAGTAGGCAATCAATTTTTGGTGGTTTGATTACATTTTTCAATTTTATTAAAAATTATGTTATAAATTCTGTTCGAAAGTAAATTTTTTGAAAATCCAATGATGGACTCAATCAATCAAGCAATGTAATTACTCGAACCGGTTTCTGGAAAAAATATTTTCATCTATTTCATCAGTATAGTATGATGCTCATATCTTTGTGGTGCCCCTTTTCGTGACTCTCTCATCCAAGAACGTTTATATCTTTACCCAGAAGATGAAATTTTTACCCTAAATTACTGCCCTACGTGTACTTGAGCACAGTTGTAGAACACGAAATAACCATTTTATCATACGTGCTCGATTCACTATCTAATTTCAGCATTTGTTTTTCGCTCGATGTGTGTGTATAAATGAAACTGGAGAATGTATAGGCAACGATGGGGCGGGGCGGGGCGTGCCGCGTATTCACACTGAATACAAACAGATTTGCTGCAGGGTTTCGTTTATACATATTCGACGAGTTTTACTGAAATTAATTTATCTGCTTGTGCGAGCATTTGAACGCTGAAAAAGATTCTTAATAAATGCGACACGTAGATAGTTCCTATCTATTGAAATGCGAGTAGTTTTTCAATGTACCTACGATACCTTTACCTACGTACCTATATTAATTATTATCGAACGAGGAAATTGGCGAACGAGTTTGCAAAGTGTGTGAAATTTTTAAGAATTGATTTTGATAATCTTTCAAAAATTATTTCGAAACATTTTTGAAAATTAATTTCGGTGATTTCAAGAGAATACACCCCCCCCCCCCCCCAAAAAAAAAAAAAAATTTCCCCCAAATAAATAAAATAATTCAACATTTTTTTCAAAAATTATATTTTTAATGATTTTTTAAAATAAATTGCAACCATTTTCCAAAAATTCCAAAAATTCACTTATCTACTTACTTATTGCAATATCATCGGGAAATTGGGGATTGAATGACTTTTCGAAAAATTAGTTTCAGCAATTTCTATGAATTCGATAATTTTCGACAATTTTAAAGAAATGAATTTTGGGAAGTTTTCAATAATTATTTTGACAATTAATTAAAAAAAAACTATTGCAACAATTTCAAATAAAAATTTTGACAATTTTTCAAAAACCAATTTTGGCACATTTTCAGTAGGTAGAGGTACCTATTTAATTGTGACCTTTTTTTTTTCAAAAAATATTTCGGCAGTTCTTCAAAAATTCATTCTAATAATATGTAATTTTGACAATCATTCAAAAAATTATTTCAATAAGTTCAAAAATTAATTTTAATATTTTTTCGAAAACCAATTTTGACAGATTTTCAAAAGTTAGAGAAATTCAAAAATTAATTTTGAAAATTTTAAAAAAATACTTAAACATGTCCAGAAATGAATTTTCGGCCATTAGGTCGTTTCGAAGGAATTTTTGGGTTCCTAAAATGGTGTCGTTCTGGTATTAAAATGAAAATGTCAAAAAAAAAATTGTCAAAAATTACAGAGTACAAAAATTTATAACAAAAAGCAATATTTTGAGGAGGGTAGGATTGAGGCAGGGACCAACTTTCACTAGATCGTTCGAAATCCTAGTCAAGGGACGATTCATTACTTCGCTATCATCTTTTTTATTTTAATTTTTTTGAAAATTTTCAATTTTTAAATTAGAGAGAAAAAAAACAATTTTCCAAATTTTTATTTTATATACGTACTTAATTACATATTATTGTTATTTTTAATCAAAAATTTTAAAAATGATTTTTGGTCGGGTGTAGAGAGATCAAGAATTGGTAAAAATCATACGTCCTACGTCGATTCTACTCTTTCGTCGAATAAGCTGAAAACAAATCCGAAATTATTTTTTCCCTCGGACGGCCGAATTTCCCTCGAGACTTGATGGCATATTGTTTTGCAACCCTTTTCCCTTCGCATTCATCCTCTTCCAATTTACCAAACAAGAGTGAAAAAATTCGTCAATTCTGCAGCTTACCTACGTACTGAGGAGGCTTACGAAAAGCGAGATAACAAAAGATGAATTTTTTATTGGTTCGAGAATAGGACATCGTAGCATATGGCACAAGCTTCAACCCACACAACATCGTCATAGCCTTCGTGGATATTTGGTATTTACTTTACACAGTTGTATGCTATGTTAGGTATATGTGCTATCGCTGTCGGCGGTTGGCGTGTGAAATTTTCACATCGGTGAGTTACACATTTGTATTCTGGAGCTTAGAAACGTCCGAACGATGATCGGACATGTATTACAAAAAGAACATTCGAAATATATACTCGATCACATCGAAGAATTGTTTACTCGAGTGTAAATTCCATAAAGATCGTATTTGTGCGGAAGCAAGCCTGCAAAAAAAAAAAAAAAGTATAGAAGAGTAATCACACCAAAGCTTCGAAAATTTTTTCAATTTTTTCATTTGACCAAAACGACAGCTGAGGTGCCGGACGTACGAGTCAAAACACGAAACCGCCACCGCTGATCAGAGTTCAACAACAATGTGATATTTTAATGTATTTTCTTCATTGAGACTGCGCCGAGAACGTCCGTTGTGCTTTAAATAAACCACCAATCTGAAGAGGAAATTGGGGGTGGTATTATAAAATGTCGTATTTGTCGAGTACGCCAAACGCAGTCTGTGTTCGTTTCGAGTACCGCAAAGGGGTGCTTTCTTCTCAACCTCGCAGCAAATTTTTAATACGCACATGTAGAAAATTTTTCAAAAATTATTTCCGGATTTGAACTTGACATCCTGAGAAGTGGATAATTTTGATAAATATTTCTATATTTTTTATATTTATGTTGTGAACATTTTTGTGGAATCATCTTTGGAATTTTTTTCTCGTGAACTGGTAACCAGACGTGATCGACGCTTTCAACAAGTGGTTTAAAGAGAATTCGGTACGGTAGCTTTCTTTTTATTTTTTAAATTCTAAAAAAAAAAAAAAAACAGTTAATTTCGAAGCTTCGATTTTACGCTTTGAAACACCGTTCGCTGGCTTGCTCGCTTTTTCTTTATTACAGTTCGATGAATGGAGTGTTTCAATTTGTCGCATTGTTCCCGCTTTATGGGGTAGTTTTTACAATTTTTCCAAGTTCTCGAAGAACGATAATTTTTTCCCACGCAAGTACGTATTTTACCAAATATGTAAATATCGTGTTTTTTTTTGTTTTGTTTTTTTTTTTTTAAATAAAAAAAATAAATAAAAAACACCGAGAGTAGAATAAATTTTGAAATTTTATTCTTATAAACAACGAAAAGAATGTGTTTCGAAATTTTTACACTCCGTTGAAAATGTTTTCCGAACTTTCGTTTTTGTTCCAAAATTTGTGTTGATAACGAAATTCGTCTGTTTCTTGAATTCTTCGAGATTTCCCATTCGTTTTGAAAATATTTACCATTTCAATTAATTGTTTTCACCTACCTCGTCGCTGGGTTATTTTACGAACGAAAATGATTCCAGAAGTTTCCCCAAAATCAATGGAAATTTTTGGAGGAAAAGAGGAAATTTTTTTAATAATTTAGAGAACAAACTGCTGTAAATTTGGTAAAAAGAAAATCAACGCGTGGATATGTGGGAGGGGAGGGGAAGGAGGAGTAGATATTTGCACTGCAAAAATTGTGACGATTTTAAACAAAATATTGGAAAGTCAAAATGTAAAATTTTTCCGAGGTTTATTTAGTTTGATAAAATGTTCTTTATTAAAAAAATAAATAAATGGATAAAAATAAGAAAAGGAAATGAAAGTAATAAAGAGAACCAAAGATGGTAAAAGATGCCAAAGTTCAAGAAAATGTTGATAAAAATTTTAGTTACTTGTCAATCGAAAATATCTGTTACCTACAAAATTATGTAATATTTCATTGAAATTTAGAAATATTCGTGCTTATTACACACATGCATTTTGATTAGAAAAATACAAAGAAAAAAAAATTAAAACATCAATTTTCAAAGTTCGAAAAGTTTTTACACTTTTTATAATTAATCAAAAATTCAAAATTTGGAAAATCTTGAACACCTCGACAAAATTCTCTGCCTACCTAAAAATTAATTTTAAAGGTTCAACATACTTCTATTCGAAAAAATTTGTAAAAAATTCAAAATTTGGAAAGTTTTATGTATTTGATAAAATTTCGAAACTTAATCCTTGTAAATTTTCAAAATTCAAGCTGTTCTAAAAATTTTCCAATATTTAAAAAATTTCCTTAAATAAAATGTATTTAAATTTAATTTTAGAATTCGACAATTTTTCATAACTTGAAGAATTTGGTTTAAAAATCGAAACTTGTAAAATTTCAGGAACTTGATAAAACTCTCAAATTTGGCCATTCTTAAATTTTAATACATTTTTAAAATAGAAAGCAATTTTCAAAATTTTGCCAAATGTTTAAAAATATTACTGATCAATTTCAAAAAGATAAGAACATTTCTTGATCTCATTTTTCAATCTTTTAAGAATTATTCCAACAAAAATATAGGCATAAATTTTTTTTTAAAACAGCAGCACACCAAAACATTAAAATTTTGAACGAAAATTGAAAAAAATAAGAAGATAAGAATTTAAAAAAATAATTATTCTTTTGATTAGAAAATCACCTAAAAATTTATCCAATGAAAAAAAAAATGAAAACTTTCAAAAAATCAAGTAAAAAACTCTTGACGCAGCAGCTGTGTCAGATCAGTTGAATTTTATTAACAATTTCATGATGATTCTTCACAAAATTTAGTAAATCTTCGAAATTAGTCAAAAACTAGAAACCTGGTAAAAATTAAAAAGTGAGATTTTTCAAATTTTGATTGATTTTTGAAATTAAATCAGTTTTTGGAACTCAGCCAAATTATTGAAAAAATTGCAAAAAATTATTTTGATAAATTTTCTAATTTTTATGAAAGTTTAAAATTGAAGCAATTTAATGCTCAATTTTCAAAATTTGCCAAATTTTTCCAAAATTGTTTTAAGGTCAATTTTCAACATTTCTTGATCATGGCATTCCTTTCATTATTAGAAAATTATTCCAAAGAAAGAATTCCAAATGCTTGATGGAAAAAAATGAAAAAAATAAGTAGTTAACCAACCAAAAAATTGAAATTTTGAGCAAAAATATTTCTAAAAGCTGTAAAGAGTACTTTTAATGAAAAATAAAAACTAATTTTCAAAAAATACATCATTTTGATTACCTATATTAAGAACCATCTCAAAATTTTCCCAATTAAAAAAAACATCAGATATTGTTTTAAAAAAAAAATAATCTATTTAATTTATGATAACAGGGGCTTATAAAAATGATTATTGTTAAGCCAATGGAATTATTTCAAGTTTACAAAAATACAAATTCTTTTCATTTTGAATGTAAAAATTTTTTACCAATGAAAAATTAAAAACATTAAAAAAAGAACGTTGATCGGATGAAATATTTTAAAAT
The DNA here is from genome assembly GCA_900050545.1 of Trionymus perrisii. Lineage (NCBI taxonomy): Eukaryota > Metazoa > Arthropoda > Insecta > Hemiptera > Pseudococcidae > Trionymus > Trionymus perrisii. The sequence continues at coordinate 8,455 of FIZV01010094.1, read as the reverse complement.
TTTCCTAATGGAAAAATTAAATTAAAAAAAAAAAAAAAAACTAAAAAAAAACTGTTTCAAAAACAGTAAGTTACGAATTAATGATAAATGAAGGGCAAAAATAAGTCTCAACTGGATAAAATTCTTTCGAATTTTCCCAGGCCTAAAATTTTCATTCTCTTGGGAAAATAAAATTCCTGTTTTAGCAAAATTTAAAGCTATATGCAGCAAACCAAAGACATCGTGGAAGCATTCACATCGAGATAAATTTTATAGCAGACGATAGAATGTGGGGTACCGAACCGAGATGTCGGTAACTGCTCTTGGTGTTTTTGGCTGGTTTATATGTGCACGTTCAATGTACATGAGTACAAGGAGAAGGAGAATATGCTAAGAATAAAAGTTTTATTCGAAGGTTGTACGAGTTTGTGAGAATTTTTTGGTTTAACGAGACAAGATAAATAAGCACACTACTCGTATAAGAAGAAGTAAAGCTAAAAGTGTTGCTTGAGAGTTGCACTAATTCTGCCAAGTGGTTGTGCGCTGAAGGATAACACCACTACGAGGACAAACGACTAGAAATTAATAGTTTGTTTGGTGTATTCAAACGTGCTAGTATAAGTATGGATGTGTGTTTACAGCTTGCACGAGAAAGCTCACTCGCTCACTTTTTGTATATCTTTTGAAAAAGCTCTTCGTTTATGGAGGGGTACTCGAACGTCGATGATTACTTTAAATACTATTTAATGAACGTTTTGGTGCTCTTATAATAAAACGGCTATATAAGGATACAAAGGAACCGCCTTTTCGATGTCGCGTCGCGTCGTTTTCTCTTTAAAAATAAGGGTGCTGCTTGAAACGACTCGAAAAGGGACGACCTTTGGGTAATAAATTTTTTTATCAATTACATTCGCGGTGCGACTTGAATACGCTGCGAGCTCAGGGCCACATCATTTGTGTCTTAATAAAAACCCTCCTCTGTGGTTTGACTTCCAAGAAGGTTTTAATTAATCGGGCACGGGGTATAGATATCGTGGCAGCTTTAGCATTAACAAAAAAGAAATAAGTTTTGAGAATTTTTTTTCACCGTTCAAAGCCTCGATGAGAAAAGGAGAAAGAAAGTAGAAAACCGATGGTCTTAATTTACTCTCGACTTACAGGACGACGAAAAATTAGCAAGTAAAATGTTCAAAGTCTCGTTCTCTCTTTCTCCCTGTCTTTTTTTGTATTGTATACGTTTTATAGCATAGTACGATTTAAATTTATGAAAAACGAAACGAAATTCTGTGTAGTTAAGCTTTGTTGCATCGTTTGGGACGGTACTGTATAAACTTTAATGCTCGCCGTGCTTTTTATACCTAGAAGATAAACGGGGTATTTGGTGGCATTTCGCTGTTTTGTGTATTTGCAAGTCTTATGAGTTTATAGGATGAGTATTTCTCTACATATACCTACGTACAATACTCGTAATACGTGTAGGTAGCATTGTATTAGGTTTATACCGTGTATTTGCAGATTACCGAATAAGTTTCAAGTATTATTCGAAGTCTTAGGGGCGTTGTGTGAGGGGAGGGAATGCTAAACATTGTGAAAAATTTTCCAATAATAATCAACTGTTTTTCAAAATGAATTGAAAAATTACAATTTTAAACACAAATTTTGAAAATGTGTACTTTCAAACGAACTTTGATCTTTAAAAAAATTCAGAACTTTGAAATGCGAACAAAACTTCATTTTTTTTAAAATTGCAAATTAAAAACAAATTAAGTACCTGTAATTGGTACAATTATTTTTAAAATTCATTTTTAAACAAAATTGGAAATAATTTTCAATTTTAAACAAAATTTTAAAAAATTCAATTTTCAAACAATTAAGTAGGTATTTTAGAAATATGTAGTGATTTTTGAAAAAATTTTCAAATTAAATTCTCAAAAAATAAAAATAATAAAAAAAATCTGAACAAAATTTAAAATACGTTTTTTTGATAACAAATTTGAAAATGATTCAATTTAAAAATAGTAAAGTGAAATTTCACATTTTAAAAATCAATATGGGTTTCCAATATGAAATTTTTAATGCCTTGAAAAATTTCGAAAAAAAAAACAATTTTGAGAAAAATTTAAAGCAATTTAAGTAATTTTACAAATTTTCAAAAAAAATACACGAGTAGCTATATATAATAATAGAATAGGTATGTCTACCTAGTTTACCAAAAATGATAAAATTTTCACAAAATTAAAAAAATCCAATTTTTTGAAGGAAAATGAGAACCTCCTCCTTTTTTGAAGTCGGTTAAAAAGTAGGTAAATTTTAAAAAACCTAATTAGACAAAATTTTAAAAACTTGCTGAAATTTGATCCTGATATAAAATTTCAAAAATAATTTTTCGCCGAAGTTCGAAAACTTATGTAATTTTTTTTTTACGAAATTAGAAAAAAATTACAAATTAAAAAAAAATTGAAGAAAATTTGGCAAATAAAATATCAGAGAAGGTATTTTCTAAGAAAATTAATACCTACGTATTTTTTTAAATTAAAAAAAATTGATACTACATTTTTTCAACATAAATAAAATTGGCAAAATATTTTAAAACTGCATTTGGAACAAAATTTTGAACAATTCAATTTTTAACAAAATTTGAAGAAATTTTTAAAAAAAGTCACTTCCATCAACATAATTCATTGTTCAAAAAAATTTTGAACGCTTAATTGAAATTCAATTTTTTTTTAATCGATGCTCACATCCGTATACATATACGATTACCATTGAGAAAATTGAATAAAATTAGTTTCGAACAAAATTGAATTGTTCTACAAAATTTAAAAATTCGGCAAAATTAAAAAAAAAAAAAACTTTTTGACTTTTTTCTCTTTTTATAAATAACAATAATTGAAGAGATGCTTATACCTGCACATTTTGAAAAATTTCAGTTTTTAACAAAATTGAAAACGTTTCAATTTTGAGAAGAATTTGAAAAAATCTGTTCTTAAATGACACTGAAAATGATTAAATTTAAAAAAAAAATAGTACCTAATTTAAAAAAATACAAAATTGAAAAAACCTATTTTAAACCAAATTGAAAATACTATGTAATTCAATTACTTACTAGAAAAATTATAAATTAAATTAAAATTTACCTTTTTCAACCAATAAAATTAAAACAGTCCAAATTTTCAAAAATTCAATTTCAGCAAAATTTTTAAAAATTCAATTTTAAACAAAATTTTCAAAAATTCAATTTTGAGCAAAACTTTCAAAAATTTAGTTTCAGCAAAATTTTCAAAAATTCAATTTTGAGCAAAATTTTTTAAATTTAATTTTAAGCAAAATTTGAAGCAGTTTAATTTTTATATCATATGATATCATTAAAAAAAAATGTAACTTCGGTTTCAATTCGAAAATTATTCAATTTTGATAAAATTTAGTAGTATAAAATTTCAAAAAATCATATGTACGTACAAACGTAAATACTCACCTAAAATTTATTTTTAAAAAATCCTTAAATACACTTTAGTTCTTTGAAAGTGGATTTAGAACAACCTTTGAAAAAATTATTATTTTTTTTTTCTAAAAAATTATTTCAAAAAAACGGAAGCATGTATTGGCATAATTTTTGAAAAGTTTTTTGAGCACAATTTAAAAAAAACAGTTTCAATAAAAATTGGAAATAGGTAGGTCTAGGTACTACTTAATTCAATTTCTGCAAATTTTAAAGATACTAAAAAATTTTGAAAAAAAAAGTTGAAATTTTATTTTGAGGAAATTAATAGGTACAGTACATACCTAACTTATATGATAAAAATTCTGTTCCTAACAAAATTTGAATAAAATTAATTTTTAACAAAATTATTTAAAACAAAAGCGGAAATAATCCAATCCTGAAGAATTCAATCCTGTGTAAAAATTGAAGAAATATTATTTTGACGGAATTAAAAAAAAAATCCTTGAAAAAAATTGGAAATAAGTAATTTAAGTTGGTAATTCAATTTCGAAAACAATTTTGAAAATTCAATTCTGAGTAAAATTTGAAAGAATATAATTTTTTCAGAACTTCGGTGAAAAAAATCAGTCTTGAACAAAATTGGAAATAATTCTATTATTACAAAATTTAAAAATACAAAATCTGAAAAAATATATTATAAAATTGAATTTTTGAAAAAAATATACAAATTTTTTAAAAACTTGATACCGAACAGAATTTGAATAAAATAACTTTTGTAGTAAAATTATTTCAAAGTAAATTGGAAATAATTTGATTTTTCAAAAAAAAAAAGGTGAGATTACAACAGTTTTTAAAAATTCAATCAAATTCTCAAACTGAAGCGAATACTGACTGCATCTCATTTTCTTCCTTCCTCAACTGCAATTTATAATCCAAGAAAAACGCTGAAAGTCATCGACATATTACGCAGAAATACATATAAAGGGTAAGAGAACCGGATATTGAATAAAATTCGACCAACGACCAGATATTTATTTCAATCAAGCAAATAAGTATTAAACTCGAAAAAGAAAATGATTGTTTGAAAAGCCTGCACAGAAGCGCGGATCGTGGGAGGGCTGTTTCTTTGCGCTACAGAGAAAAGTCGAAGACGAAGGAAAAAAAGAAAAGAAAACGAAACGGTGCGGTGTAGTATAAGAAATGCGAGATTTAAGAAACCTAGACAAACGAAAGTAATATCAATTTATCAAGCAACGGTAGAGGTACAGTGGTCTGTACACGCGGTTGTTTTCGAATGTTATTTTCAGCGAAAAGTACATGTCGAGGGAAATACTTATCGCAGTTAAGTGGGCAGAAAATAGTTTAATATATCCTAGTACTCGTACATGGTTTGTCAGTGGTTTACGAAACAACCACATTATGGCGAACTTTCTTTTATCGGCTATTTAATGGACTTTTTAGTTCGCCACAAATGTAAAGCGTGTAATGTACTCGTATAAAAAGGGGATGGAAATTGTGCAATTTGTGTTTCCGCGCTTAGGTCTGGGTTTTCTCCCTCGCAGCGTTGTCTGAGAAAACCCAGACAGAAAAGCTTTTTAAATAGGTAGATGTAATTTTTGTTTGTTTGCTTTTTTTACACGAGACTTGACAGGGATGGCATTTTAGGATGCATTGTCAGCAACATGGGTCTTGAAAATGTATAAAATTGGCGAACGACCGACGAGTGTAATTGGATGGGGATTTTGGACCGGTGTACAGTTTTCAGAGGTGTTATAAAATCCATGATGAGTATAGAGGAATGACTAACAATTTCATTTCTTCGTTGGGTTATCAACTTTTTTTTTGTTGTGGTTTCATTGATTTGAAATTTTCTTGGCAGAGAAACCATATTCGAAATGCTGTATCGATACGATTATAAAGAATTTGGAGGTGTTTTTTTAAAATTGGCCGTCAAATTTCTCATTACCAACCTAATAATCTTCGAATTGTCGAAACAAATTGTAGAAAAAAATTTATAAGAGTGTACTTATTAATTTAAAAGGGAAAATGTTTAGAAGAAAGACATTGAGGTAAATTATCACTCAATTTCTCAATAAAACACTGATAAGATAAAATTACATCAATTTTCTAGCTTTTAATCTAAATTAGAATGGTATAATAGTGAACTTCATCCCCCTGAGTATCCTGCCAAAGTCTAACAAACTTACTGCTAAAGTAGCTTTCATTGATAAGATAAATGACTTTACCTACGTCAAAATTTTGCATACACAATGTACTGTGCACCTCGACTCATACCACACACAATTTTAGCTTATTCTCCAAAGTCAGCATCAGTGTCTGCATAAAAGAGTAGATCTTCCACTTTACCTGTCGCTTTGTCACCGCTGTAGTCTTGTTTACGTCAAATGTGTCTGAGAAACTCTAGCTCTAGCTCCTACGCGAGTCGTCTTTCAATTAGGAAACACTCTCGAGAAGGTCCCTTCTCTTCTTCATCATTTCATTCCATCATGACGTAGCGTCGTTTTCCAGCCATTTTCGTACAAGAAATTTAATCCTTTTCCGCAGTGGGTGAGACTTATTTAACCCGATACGTTTCTTTATTTTTGCTGCAAACAGAGCCACGTCAATGTAAGTAAACATGCTGTCAACTTTTTTCCTGCTTTTTTTCTCCTTAATGAAGTAGAAAATGGTAGAAGGGTGATGTCCTCGTGATGACGATGAAATATGTCCACATTTTTCACGAATTAAATGCGATATGAAAGCTTAGTTTGATAAAATCAGGTCAGGGGAGGCATGTAAAATGTGCCCACAGATTTTTATGAAGTTTCGAAATTGAATATTTATAAATAGAATTTGGTTGGAGGAAAATTGGGAATGCCGAAGAAGAATTTTACTACCGAGGTGTTTTTTGTGAAAAATATTTTTATATTTCTTATTTGATAATATATTTTAGAGATACGAGGGCGGAGGGAAGGGATGATTTTTTTAATAATTATTCATAAAAGAAATTACAGTTGATGTATTTTAAAAATTGATCATTTTTGAAAATTTACAATTTCGGAAATAATTATTCATAAAAGAAATTACAGTTGATATATTTTAAAAATTGATCATTTTTGAAAATTTACAATTTCGGAAAATTATTGAATTATTAATGATTTTTTTAAATTAGTCAGTTTTTGAGATAAAAATTTGACGATCAATAATTTTTTGGAATTTTTGAATTTTAAAAAATTCAAAGATTTTAGGAAATTTGATAAATTTTGAAAATTATTTAATTTCGGAAAATTATTGGATTATTTAAAATGAACAATTTTTAAAATTTCAAAAATTTTAGAAAATAAGCCATTTTTAAAATTTTTAAACTTTAAGAAAATGAACAATATTTAAAATTTTGGAAATTTTGGAAAATTTTGCAACTACCTATTAAAAATTTAATAATTTTTGAAAATTTGTCAGTTTTTGAGGAACTGACAGATTTAAAAAATTTGACAGTTTTTGAAAATTCCAAAATTTTTGAAAAATTAGTCATTTTTTTGAATTTTTGAATTTTAGAAAATTCAATGGTTTTAGGAAATTTGATAATTTGGGAAATTTTGCAATTTAAACAATTATACAATTTTTGAAAATGTGAAAAAAATTGCTCTGAATTTTTTAAAGAGATTTTAGCATTCGAATTTTTTTAAAACAGTATCTACAGTGTTAAAAAAAATTGAATTTGCAATTTTTTGAAGTTAAAACCGAAATTACAAAGTTCAATTTAAAAAAAAAAAAAAATTGATTTTCTAAAGTTAAAACGCAGAATTTTTTCAAGAATTATGTTTTTTTTTTAATTTTTCAAAATTTGGATTTTTGAAATTTTTAAAACATTTTTTACCCTTAGAATTTGTTTAGAAAATTTTATTTTCAAAAAATAATACTGTTGAAAAACTATCGATATGATATCGATATTATAGATATGGCCCAATATCGATATAATATTGATATTGAAATTCCAATATTGATATATCGTAAAAAAGTTTATTTTTCTGATAATTTACAAACATTAAAGATGAAAAATGTTGACTTGATTGATTAAAACTAAAAAACGTCGATTCGTTGTTAAATGTGAACAAAAATATTGGTTAATGGACTCTAAATAACTTGTATTCCAATTTGAATTGTTGAAAAATAATGCAATTTTCAAAATTAAGACTATTTTTTTATTTTCATTGAATTTTGAAGGGTATTTGGTTAAATTTTCTCTTTTAAGATTTTACTTTATTTCAGTGCCTATTACTAACTTCTCAACATATGGTCCCTACTAAATAATGAATTTTTGAAAATTTTCGTCAATATATCGATATATATCGATATTTCTTTAACGATATATCGAAAAATCGATATGACCAAATATCGATACTTTTTCAACACTAAAAAATAACAATGGTTACATGTAGGGAAGTTTGAAAATTTTTTGAAAATTGAACTCTCGAACAATTTTGAATTGAATTGCGCAATAATTTTAAATTATAAAGCTGCATAGAAACCTACAATTTCCTAAAAATTAACAATTTTCGGCATTCAAATAAAAAAAATAAAAAAAATAAAAAAAAAAAGATTCTGGGCAAAAATTTCTTGATTTCTAAATTGACAATTATAATATTGTTTTTCCCAGATAATAAGAATAAAAAATGAATAATTTTATGAATCGTAAAAAATTTCAATTTTTCAAAGTATACCTACAGAAAGTTATTTTCCAGAATTGGCAGTTTTTAAACAAATTCCGGTGGTATTTTTTTGTATTTCAAAAATCAAAGTAATTTTGAAAATTTTTTGAGAACTGAATTGTTGAAAAATTTTAAATTGTCGAATTATAAAGAAATGTGTAATTTTCTGAAATTGAAACTTTTGGCAGATTCTTAACATCGAAAAAAAATATATACCTACTCGTATTTACCTTCAAACTAATAATCTATAAATAAATCTTTTAAAAAAAGCAAAAAAAAAAAAAAAAAAAAAAAAAGGGGGCTTCCCCCCCTAGTTTTTTTTTTG
>FIZV01010030.1:0-17128 GCA_900050545.1 Trionymus perrisii | reverse complement strand
ATTTTATTAAAACGTAAATCAGTAAGTATTTATAATACATATAATTTCTGTCTTAGCAGTCTTTATCAATTTTTTTTTTTGAAAAAATAATTTTTTTAAAACTTTGAGCTAAATTGAATTTTAAAAATTTTGTTTGTTCAAACACCAATTTCGTGAAAATTTTGTTCAACTACAAAGAAAAAATTTACCACTTTGTGGAAACTTGGGGGTTCTCACAATGGTAGTAATCAATTGTTTTTCATTGAAATGAGTCATTTTGTTCAACCCTCTCGTATACTGCAGGACATACGTTGTTTAGGACAACACATTTCCCATTTTTCATAAGTTTTCTTCTCTGATTACTTTATTAAAATACGAATATTAATCTGCGACCCACTGCGACTTTTTCCACCTTCAATTTCTTGGCAGTTGCCAAACACGGAGATAGAAAAACTTAACAAGCATCCCTACAACGCCTTCAAAAAAATGGCCGTCATTCACTCGAGCATGTTGTAATTTTACTTCATTAAGAAAAAAAAAATACTATGAGCGTTGTAGCAACAACAAGCGTACGCTTCTACGCTAAAATTACCGCCAAGAAGAAGCGTATAAAAGGCCGAAAGGATGGGAAAGGAAAGAGGGGAGGCGAGTTATCACGCTACGGTAACATTTTTGTTTATCCATAACGTTAACAACAAGGGATGAAAATTAGACTTTACTTATCCGAAAGCCGAAAGTAATCTGATTACCTACCTATTGATACATTCTCCCCTTTTGAAGTAGTACGAGACGCACACAAGAGGTGAAGCTGCTAAGCTAGACGTGGAGAGACAGCGATGAAGAGGTGAGCACCGATAGCGGCGGCGCAACGCAACTCAGCGAAACAAACCTTCATAAATCTGCGTTTCATTTTCATGCTTTGGCTACTCTTGTATAGTATAAGCTTGATATAGAAAGATACGTATTATTAAGCTAAGTTTCTGCATCTTCTTGATAACGCAGATAGTAGCCGTTATAAGCTTTGCACATTTTATTATACATATATACACTATACAAGCTGCCCTTCATCAGCCTTGTCGTCTACCCCTGTTCTCCTTCTCTGTGCTTGAGCTTTCTCTTACATTTACTCGTTGTTGGCGTATAAGGGATTAACGCCGGTCGTCATATCGTAAACATGTTGCTTTGGTTCGTTAATTCGCCGCTGCGAACACCATCTCGTGTATCCCCTTCATCTTCCACCAGACAAGTATACAACACATGAACGAGTCGATTCATAAATTTATTTTCGTTTCTTGTACGTTACCCCCCCCCCCTAATACTTGACTGTTCTCGGCTCACATATGAGAATATTGTACTGTACGGAAAATTCAGCTCCGTATAAGCGATGGCATGGCTGGATGGTGAAAGGAGTGTACTTAGCCCAGATATAGCAAGAGTAGCTTTTGTTGCCGATATTTCCTATTCCGGCGCGTCGCGTCCCTTCGTTCTTTTTCGGTGTTGTTTTTCCTGATGTGTTGTTTTTTCTTGCGCTCAGACTCTATACGATATGCTGCCAACGTCCTTGTTGACTCGGCGATATTTCTAAAATGATAGCAAATAGATGGATTTCGGTGTTGGCACGGTATGTGTCGCTGTCGCTGTCCTATGGCGCGCCAGAAATGTTTTGCGGAGAAATCACGTGCTTTTTCGAGGCGTTTGTTTGGCTCGCTTCGAGAGATATTTTGATCGAAGGAGAATCGAGTGGTTTTTTTACTCGAGTGGATGGTACGAGTTTAAAAAAACTAAAATAGGGAACTCGAAGGTCCAAAGAGGGCTTCCTAAAAATCGACTTTCTCTTGTCCGTGTCCGTTCGTTGTTAGAATTAAGTTAGCTTTTAGCGCTAGTACATTTTCATCTTTTTCTCCCCCGTTCATCTCGCTCGGTTGTAACTTTTTCCTTTTTATTTGGCCAAAAAAAAGAAGTTGAAAAAAAAGGATAAAGTTGAAATGTGAAATGCGACACGGCAAAATGGCGTCGGTGCAAACGCGCGGGACACTATAAAGGACAAAGAATTGGCCGACATCCTGGCTGTGAATCCTGATTTATGGGGATCGTTCTAAATTCCGTATTCGTTTCGGCGACAGTGCAGAATTTTCGGGCTTAAAACCGCTTTCAGACTTAAGTTATTCCACTATCTTCTCTGTGTTTTACCGCCAAAATATAGACTGAGACGACTAATAATTCATAGTGTATTACTCTGACGCTCTGGGTATACGGTATTGCTTTTATGTGAAAATCCTGTATCATAAAATTTTCTCTCTCTCTCCCTCTTTCTATTTCTATGTTCGTTTCTTCTGAAGAGCCAGGCTGCGCAACGCGACGCGACAAATGCATGCCATTGTTTTATATGCCTCTTGTCGCCGCCAAACTCGTGCGCCTGTTTTGCTCTTTCGGTAGCGTAATTATTTTCTTTCCGTAAGGCTTTGGTAAAACGAATTATTTAAAAGCTGTTGCGGAAAAATTTACTGGTTCGGAGCATTTACTGCAGGATAAGTGTCCTGGAGGTTGATGCAGTTGTTACCTTCACACAAAAAAATTATCCACCGTAACGTGCATCACAATGTAACAACTATTTTTTTATTACAATATTTTGAAAAGAAAAATGATGACTTTACCATTGTAAAATTGAAATATTCTGATAAATTTACCTAATAACAATTAGAAAAAAACATTTGAAAAATGGATATCTGATGTCTGAGTCCCGAACATTTTTATTGCAGATTAAATTGCCACTCACATGGCTAGGATCACTATCAGAATTCCGCCTGGGCATTGTCTTCTAACCATTATTGTTCGACTTCATTCCATCATTCTAAATTAAAGTCACCAGAGAGACTAAATTATTTCTCGTGAAATTAAATTAAATGATTTTTAAGCCTACAGTTGTATAGAATCGTGGGACCGCAGTACAAATGTTGACCAAATTACTACATTCTCTAGCACATTTATTCAGAGAGTCTACATCGAATCTTTGACATCCATCTTCAAATCACAAACTAATTTACTGTTGCCAAGTACATGAGACAATGTTCTTTTGTTCCTCTTAAATATTTTGATACCTTTTCTATACTCCAAATTAACCATGCTGTGCTACAATGATGAAAAATTAAACTGCACCATGATATAACAACATAAGTTCCTTATTTAATATCAATTTTTCAACAATACAGACATAATCTCATGTCACAGATGAAAAGATCAGTGATATTATTAATTTAGCCCATAACAGGTACCTACATGATTTGTCGAAGACCCTGAGATTTATAAGGGTCTGGAATTGGTAACACCAACAGATACATACAGAGGATTTTGAATTAAATTTGAATTACAACTTTGACAAAAGTTTTGGGACATTTCACAAAATATACTTCTCAAAATTGCTTTCCAAATAATTTTCTATCCGTGGAAATCATTCAACGCATTTGTTCATCATTGACATGTCGATATTGCAATCGGAAGAAAAGAAATTCCAACACAGAATTAAGCTGCATAATTTTCATATCTCAGCTTGTGAAGTAGATACATACATACCTATTTTTGCATATTTAGGACTTCATAAACGTGCATTGCACTTTCGTGTGGATCTAGAAACAAGCGATGTTTAATTGTTTAGCTCGGATAATACCTATCTTGGGCAACAGAGTGCAGTCAAAGTGGGAATGAAAGCTATATTCATTGTTTGATACTTACCTTGTTGCCCAAAAATTTTGTAATTGATGTAATGTTTTATAAATGAATGCCTAAAAATACACATCGTTTAAAGAAATCCTTCAGTATCCGGAAATGCTGTAAATTCAGAAACTTGTACCTATTTATAATATCGTTAGAAAAATTTCATACTCATTTTTTCCCTATCGCAAAATCATAAATTTTCTTCTTTTTTTATTGGAGTATGTTTTTCACGTTGCGTCGTATTTTTACAATGTATCTACTTACAAAGGTTAACAGAGACAGATCTGACGAAGCTTCAAAAAGTACACCGCCTTTTCCTCCTTCTGCGCAAAACTTTTCATATTAGCGACATACATACAAGCTGAAAGCAGCGAGTGACTGGGCAAAAAGGGCTATGGAGGGATTAAAAAGACGAGGCGGCAAAGTTGGTTTTTTTATAGTTCCTGGCGCCGATATTTGGCTCTCCCTTGTCGTTTCGCTGGTGTACATGGCGCCGTACTAGTTCCCAACACGCAACCCTTTAAACTTGATCGTAAAAGCAACTGTATAACCTTTCTCGTTCTCTCCTTTATACTTTATTTTGTACTGCGACCGATTCTTCTTTGCCGCATTAAAATTAACCAAAAACGATATCGTCGTTACAAACAGCTCCTTCGACTGAATCTCCAACTCGAAACTGTTCTTTCTTATTTCTCTGGCGTAGGAATTTAATTTTTTTAAAGATGTCTAAGGGTTTTTTTGTCCGCATTTTTATAGTTTATGGTTCCTGAAGACGTCGCAGAGCGTGGGTTACCGTTGTCGGAGCTATGTAAATAAAAATTTTGACGCAGCGTTGCTCAAGGATGGTGGGGTTCCCTTTCTTTTTGTGGTCTCTTTATTACCTACGCATTTTTATTGAGTTTTGGAGAATGACTAGAATGACTCATTGATTCAGCAAAGCGAGATGGGGCAATATCTGAAGTTATAGGTATTTGTGGAATGAATAGATGGAAAATTGAGTGATTTATTGCGGCACAATACGATACAACTGTTGGGCAAAGTACAAGGCCGAAGATGTAAACAATAACAGTGAATAACAGTAGCTATGAAAGACGCGAGTTATATAACAAATAAAATGCTTTAAATGACTAAAATCCCGAAATATCACAACATAAGTGATGCCCCGACGTTGTGCCTTTTTTGATGGTGTTGTCTTCAGTGGCCCGAGTTAGTACCTCCTTAATTAGCAGTTTATGGTAATGGTATTATGACTATTCTCCTTTCGTATCCCTAAATTATCTCGCGCCGTGATAGCTTCGCTTGATCTGAGAAACCATAGGTGATACCTCGATTTTCATCTCTAGTAACGCATCGGGCAACGTTGTCTGTATGAACTGCTCATTTCTAATTCTGACAATTTCTGGTTCACAGGGAGGTGTGGCCAGATCGTGGCCTTTTTGCTGCCTTTCGCAAAAAAACCATGAAAAACAGAACATATTTTCGCGTTAATCGTGCCTAGCTCAGGTCCTCGCTGCAGCTCCCAGCCTCCAAACAACACCTAGATTGCATTGAGCTGTTCGCTCTCTACATCCTCGAAAAACCCAATCAAAGGGTCGCTCCTATGGCTGAAACGATCATTAGGTGCATATCGTAGGTGCATTTCTCCTTCTCTTCGATCTTTCGCTTAGAGTTTCAGAAATTTTGCTGATTTTTTGGATGGCAATATCATCTGCCTCCTCTACAAAAATAGAATTTTGATCTAAAACGATATCTGGAAGTAAACAATGAGTGCGTGCAAATGGGGCATGCTCTGATTTTTCCTGCTGTGGCTGCTTTATGCATCTTATCGACCTTAATTTGCGCTTTTTCTCGGCCAAAATTTTTCACCACTACTCCTCCATAGAGTAAAAGGTTTTCGTAATTTCTTTCTTTGTGCCTAAGTTGTATATAAGGGAGACCGTTACAAAGTCACATTTTTCAACTGCATTTAGTGGTGGTTGTGTGATTTTCGACGATAAGTAAATTTTTTGTGTTTTTGTCACTTGTTGGTGATGAAGTTTCGAAATCGTCGATGTTTTCTTCACTTTCACTGGCTCCATCGTCTCCTGCTAAGCTTTTCCCTGGAGCAACACGAGATTTTTTCTTCTATAATTATTATAATTTACTTGAGTTTCCGATTTTTAATTTTTTTAGAGCTTGGTTTTGGTGTACTGGGTAGGTACCAGAGGCTTCAAAATTAGCTCCAATATTTTTGAACATTGTGTCAATTCTCGAGTTTTTTTTTTTTATAGAAGAGCTGGAAAATGTTCTTTACGGAGGGCTCCGCGATACACTCCCTTCCACGCTTTCAACTCTGTGTGCGATGCCTCTTTTATTGGACGAAATACGCATACGTCTAACAGCCGACACAGATTAGTGGCATTTGGAGATAACAGAACAAATCTAATATTTTGAGCGCACAACTGTAGCAGTCGCGTCGCTGCTTACATGACTCGTCAAATTGTCATCGATCATCCCTCTTTTTGAATTGGGCGAGCTATTGGCCTTGAAATACATAGGGTAACGCAATTGTGTTGAACCAGTCGTCGAACTCATTTCCATCAAACCAACCACTTTTCATTCGATTATATCTATAAATCTATCTGGAAGTAGGAATGCCCTATCACGGCTGTAAAATTAAGACACCATAAGTATTAGTGTGACTTAATTACAAATACTTGCACTTTGCAAGGGGGAAAATAAGCATGCACAAGGTAGAAATACGAGTACGAATATAAAAGCAATCATACTCTATCCTGAGACTCCTGTGATGTACATCTTTTGGGTACAAAGGGTTGGTAAATAGGTAACTTACTCTTGCATATCCTTTCCTTACATACTTAAGTAATTCAACAACACTCCCAGCTGTGAGTTCTACGTAAGATACGGTGAGATGGAATCGCAGTGTTGAACACAGCGATGGGAATACAAAGTGGGTACAATGTGCCAACGAAAACTAGCAAACTATTGTAAGGTAAATGATAAAGATAAATAAGAGCATCGCACCGTGTGCCGCAGTGTACACTGTACAGAAACAGATAGATATACAATGTAGCACTAAACAGACACCAGGCAATTTTCTCATTAGAAAAGACACTATATATTCAAAAAAAAGTGTAGTTTTCAATGGGCACAAACTGCAAAATACCTTTATTATGATCTTAATACCTAGTTAATAGTTCTTATGAGTAGAAAGAAGATGCGGTGTTCTGTAAGTGCTTGATGAAGTTATGCGACGTCACTTGATTTTTTTGTCAAGGAGTGTCGAGATGCTATCTACTTTTCTGAAACTGAAATTTCCATTCTTCATTTTCACTGAGAAAAATAAAATCCGATTTTTCGAATGAATATTCAAGTTCAACTTTAAATTTATTCATTTTTTAATCCGAACATTGGGATGTAAATAGATCGTAATGGAGAACATTTTCACGTCATTTACCATTTTTCTTCTGAAATTACGCCATGCCATAACGGACAAATTTTGGTAGAAGTATAGGTAAAAAGGTGACATATACACGTAATTAACTGAAATTTGATATTAGAGCCCGCAGCTCGACTCGCAAAAAGCCATAGATGGGTAAAGGCACCAGTAGAGCGTGTTTGCGGCAAAGAGCGTATTCACGTGCGATATTCGAAGTGCAGAAGCGAAGGAGGCTCGGCAGAAGGTTGAGGACGACGGAGATTTTGCAAAATACTGTGTATATACACAATATTATCAAAAGGCGTGATAACCAAAGGGTATTCCGATTGTCGAGGGGAGATATAAGGCTGGTTAACGTTGCGGTTGGTTTGTGAGCTTTTGTACAGAAAGAGAAAGGGTGCGAGCGAGATGGCGAATTAGGACTGCCGTCGGAGCGAAAGGGAAAGAATACCACGCCGGAGTGAAGAAAAAGCTCACGCAAAAGACAGAGACACACAGATCGGGAAAATGTGGTGAAAGATGCGCGCGCAATTTAATTTAGTCTCGTTCGTTTGGCGGCGTCCCGGCATGGCGCCCAGCTTCGCGTGTGTAATGTCGAGTCGATGATTGCAAACAGTGTTTGCTTTCCCGTGATCTTAATGATAAGTTGGGTCTCTGCTTTAACAGCTTTCAGCCTAGCAAAGTGAAAAGTATTTCGCTAAACAGGTACGTACAATGTGTTGTATATACGAGTTTTTTTGCAGGCGCCGGTCAATTATTTTTTTACTTTCAAACGCAGTATTTTAACCCTATTTTTTTCTTCTTTTTTGAATCGCAATTTCTTCGAGTGATGCTTTTCCAAGCTTTTGGTGTTGCCGAGGTCGATGCGAATTTTATAAATGGCAAATGTGACGAAATTTTTTGCCCAAGGTTGTACCTTGGGCAAGGAATTTGATAAAAGTGTCGATTATTTTTTTTAAATTCGGGTGTGATTTATTCAATTTTTTGAGTGATTTAGGTGATTGCTTCATTTACTACTTTTTACAAAAAAAAGTTTCATATTTTTGATAACGCTGAAAAAAGTAGATATTTCGGTGCAAAATTTTCCAAGCCCGGAGGAAAAGTTACGTATCAAGTATGTCTTAGTGTTTGTGAATTATTTTTCTAAAATTTTTCCAAGCGTTAGTTTTAAATTTTGATTGATGAAGCGAAGAATTTTATACGAAGAGCTGGTAATTTTTACGTTAAAAAACTTATTGCGAATTTTATTACGAAGGATATCCATCAAGAATGTCTCGTTTCGTTTTTTAAATTTCAAATTAAAAAAAAAAAGTGATGGTATAAAAAAAATTGAAGAAAAGAATAAGCATTTTTAATAACTGTGAAATGAAATCTTTTTTGGTGTAAGTTTTGTTTGAAGATTTTTTCAAAAAAAACAACGAATTTAATTCAGGTTTTTTTTTTGTTACCACTTACCAGATTCTTATTTATATTTAGGGGATTAGCACGTTGATTTTGAATAATTAATGCTTAATTTGCCTATTTGAATTGAGGTGTGCCAACTTCCAAATTTTTAAATTATAAGTATCAGGGGGAACGTTCCTCCAACCACCGTGGTCGCTACGCTCTCAACTTCGGTTGCAAGGAATTTGAGTGAAAACTACAAGGAAGAGGTACAGAGTGCCATGTATCCAATGTTGAGAAATTCAGCATTTTTTTTATGGCAAGAAGATGAAAATCATTTTCTAAATATTATTCGATTGTAAAATCTGCTATGAAAAAATAAAGTCATTTTAATAAATCCCGTTTTGGTGAGAAACTTATACTTATTCTCTTCGAGGATTAGAGCACGGGGTGTCCGAGGAGGGTCCTTTGAAACTTGAGATTTGGGTACAATCGGATGTCACAAACAAAAAACGTTTGATATGGTGTCAATTTCGAAAATTGAAAGCGCTTGAGAAAATGAGATTGGGAGAAAAATTTTTTGGAGCGTGTGGGTAGTTCATACGTACCTACTAAAAAAATGAATATCTTTTACTTCGAGATTTTTTGCTTAGTACTCCTTAATACCTACTTGTAATTTTGAAAAATACTTTTATCTTTGACGTGAATTTTATTTTCTCCAGAAATCCTTCAATTTTAAAGATGGGCATATCAACGTGGTTAAAACTTTTTTGATAGTTTCAAGTATTATCCATTGGTAGTGTCGGAAAATTTTTTAATACAGTGTTGCCAATTGATTTTGCTTAGAAAGCTTTGTTTATAGAGACTTCATTTTCAATCTTATTAGGTAAAAAATCTTTAAATTGAAAAATTTTTGTATTGCCTTTGTGCTCAATAAAAATCTAAATTTCATTTTTCTATTGCCCCTTCAATTTTTAAGATAGGCACCACGTGTGTGAAAACATGTTTTGTTTATTGCACCCGGTCGTATTCAAATCTGAAGTTTTAGGTGCTTCCCGGACATCCTGTATAGTTTTCATTAATTTCAAATGAACAGTCCTGCCTAAGTTGAAGGTAAACCCTGATAATAGAACAGAAAATAAAAAAATCCTACTAAATTTCGACTTTTGGGCTCAAAGATAAAACTGAGTGTTAATGGAAGGGGTAACAATCAATGTTAGAAAATTTTTACGATAATTAATTATGTAGCTTCAAGAGTCGAGACGTACATTGTTGCCAAATTTAAGCTTTGATGCATGCCGCAAGCTGCACCAGTACTTACATCGTTTCCAAACACAGACAAAAGGTCTAAGCTTACCTACTTAGTTTCAGAAGACGAAACAATGACGTCGTCACGTGGACATTTTTTTCATGAAAACATCATTTCAAAAACGTATCATATAATATGATACCTGTTACGTGTCCTACTATAAGATGAGACCTTTTTTGGTCAACTCTCCTCGCTAGTTGCCTCTCTGTCTCGACGTTGCTTCTGCCTTTAACGCTGAATATCGAGTATCGAAAATATCTGCCAGAGAAAAGGGCGCAACAAAATAAGCACGAAGAGTACGCAGTATCCGTTCAGTGTGAAGAAAACACGATAGATAGGCTAGATTGTGTTAGAAAGAGAAGGTATAGTAAAAGTTGGCTTGACGTGCCGTAGTGGGCAAGGAGAGCAAAGCGGAGCGAGCCAGGGGAGAAAAAAAAAGACGAGAAGGTATTCTAATCGCAACTCCATTAAAATGCTATCTGCTCGAATATCCGCCTGTTCTTATATCGAAACTAACTGCTTTTCGGTGTTGAGGTAATTTTTCAACGTAACCCAACCGACAGAGGGTAATACCAAAGTAAAAGTCTGACCGTTAGTTTTCTGTCAGGTTGTTCTTTTTCTCCTACTCTCTTACCGGAGGTTTTCGCGTTCGTTTGCGGAGAATTGTTAGTTGTTTTGTGTGCATACATTTTTATGCGTCTGACAAACGCTCCCATAGGAATAATCTTTCGCTAAATTTTTTCTACCGTCGTAACTAACCAAACCGACTGAAATATTAACGTTTTTTACATTGCTTGTTACAAGAAGCGCACAGAGTATTCTCAGCGGCGTTCTTTTTATTATTTACCTACCTACCTAACATTTGTTTCTAGCTTTTTTCCCAACTCGATTCGCGTAAGGTTTTTAAATATTCTGCCGGCTGCGGTGTACCGTGAGCTTTTGTTGTACTCGGTTCAAATGTATTAGATTATTTGCCTGTAAGATATGATAGGTTGAGTGGTGCATCATGCGAAGTGTAAGTATTTGGCTTTAAATTCAACTTGGTGGGAGGCTTCCTTATTCAGCATCAACGTTCGTAATTTTATAGAGATTAGGTAGGAATTCGTAGGTAGTTCATTTATGTGTAGGCAATGCGGAATTTAATTTTTAGAAATGATTTATAAAAGTTTGTGGTGGGCTATGTGAACGTGGAATTTTCTATTTACAATTCTGATCTATTTTAGATCAATTTTAATTTTTTTGAAAAAATTCGGAAATTTTATTTTTAAAATAATTTATTGTGAAAGCGTTTTTCCAAGGTTTGTTCTAAGCTCCGCTTCTTTCATATTTTCTTCGTCGTTGATTACTTCCTCTTGCTATATCTGTGGCTCCATCATCAACTGTCTGTAATATTCGTATATTGAATTACTTTAATGATCATATGCACATTTGTGGACTGAGATCTGAAATTGAAATTTTTCGTTGGAAAAAACTTCTTTATATATATTTATTTCCTATTCAATCGTCGAGAAAGTAATGAAAATGCAGAAAATCTTGGGAATGTTGAATTAATGTATTGTTAAATCATACCTAGGTATATTTTATTTTTTCTTCTTTTTTAGAAATATTTCAAAAAATTAAAAGAAGTTTTTTAATATTTTGAAAAAGACCTCTAAATCGTTTTTCTGTGGTGGTAGGGTTCTAAAAAGTTGAAAATTTATTTTATTGAATACAATTATTTTTAATACCTCAAAATAATTTTTTGTTGAATTTTTCAATTTTTTTTAAATATTCAAAAATTTTAAAAATTAAAAGTTTAAAATTTTTTTTTTTTTAAATTTTAACAGGTTAAAATTTAATTTTAAGATAGGTAATAATTCTGTTAACTTTTTCATCAGTTGAATTCTCTAAAAAAACGTTAAAATGCCATAAAAATTGTCACAGTTCTAACACAATTTTTCAACTTTTTCAAAAATTAAAAAATGAAGTTCAAAATAAAAAAAAATTAAAAAATTGGACACATTATTTTGAAAAACATTTTGAAAATCTTATGTAGATAGGTATAAAATGCAATACCTAATGAAGAAAATAAATATTTCGAAAGAAGTTTTCAAATAAAAATGTAAATCATAATTTTCTAGTATTATTTTTTTTCTTGATTTATTATTATAGGATATTAAAAAAAATATGAATTGAAGCCTACGAAAAATTAGCTAAAATCTCACAAAAATTGTTGCAATTTTGCCAGAAATCGTAGAAATGTTCGTTATTTCAACAAAAAATAATTTTCAAAAATTGAAAAGTAAAGTTGAAACTTTGTGTTGAAAAATAATTAAAAATTATTGTAAATTTTTTTTTAAAATTTTGTTAAAATACTTGAAAAAAACTTTCAGTTTACAAATGAAATTGAAAATTTGGGAAGTAATTTCTCAAATTTATTGGAAAATTCAATAAAATTGAGAAATTTTTTTACTCCAAAAATCATTTGTAGAAAATTTATGTCCCAGTTTTTTTGGAAAATTTTTCACATAATGTTGATGTAATAATTATGAAAAGTGCATGTTTTACAAATGTTTAACATTATACGTCAAAATCTATAACGCACGAAGTTTCAGTATGACCTTCAGCCATGAGAGATACCATGTCAAAATTCGCTTCTCCAGGGAATACTGAAAGTTCTCAAAATTTCGAGAATAAAAAAGAAGGTGTCACATTTTCGTGACCGAAAACAGTAAATACGAGTATTTGAGCCAGGCTCTGATTGTAATACATTTTGGTTCATATTGAATCCGGTTTCTCGATTCTCATTTCCAATATGATCCCACTTCTAATGATTGGTTATTTTCTGTGTCTACAGTACGTAGTAAATTTTCCAACTTGTAAAATATGTGAAAAGGGCAAAAGAATTGTTTTCCCCTGGAGACAACGAAAGCCCCAAAAATTTGTACTCTTTTTCTGACTGCTATTGCTGCAATATACTGCGAAGGTACCATACAAAGTCCAACGTTCATATAAAAACTTTACCGCCGTATATTTCGTCTCTCCAGACCCCCTTCTATAACCTATTGTACATCTATACGAGACTTTTCAACTATCCTCGCTCGTTCACCTGACCGGTCGGGTACGTTTATTAAAGGTTACGCGTTTTTCTTTGCTTTCGTCATTTTTACCCTGCTCGGGTTTCCTAACACTTTTTTTCGCCTCGTTTCAAACTATATAGTATGTGTAGGAGAAAAGGCAAAATGTAGAGCTTCGTCTTTGTCTTGATGTCTATTTTTTTTTTTTTTATATATTTTTAACGCACACGCCACACGTGCTTTTATATCCGACCAGAAATAAAATTTGGTCTTGCCTTACCTATGTGACCTGGTATTTGGCTTGGCTAGGTAGTAAAACGGATTTCTTGCAAAGGTTCTTAGTTGGTTCTTAGTGTTCTCAACTTTGAACTAAAAAGGGAAAAATTGATTTTTTTGTTAATAAATATTCAATTTTAAAGCATAGGTATAATCTCGCGGGAAGTATTTCCCTACTTAGCAGAGAAAGGATTTTTATGGCCTAAAAATTTCAAAATAACTCGTACCTATGTAATTTATAGGTAGGTACATTTCTAGCATCAAAAATATGGAAAAATATGCAATATCAATAAATCAATATAAACGTACATTGAAAGCATTTTTTAGTAGAACAGCGTGCGAACTCTAAGTACATGAAATTGATAAAAAAATCATTTCATTTTCCAAAATTCACGTTTCCATATTACGTAACGTTTTATCAAGTTCATCAAAATTGTTAATTTTTTTTGGAACTTTATCTTGACAATAAGCGACGAATGATGATGATGGTGACGACGACTAGTTTGTGATTTTCCAGAAGAAGGGTTTTGAGGAGTTTTATGAACACGTACTTGGTGGTTTTTTGAAGTTATGAGAATTTTGAAAAGCTTTTTTAGCTGATGATTTTTAGAGTTTTTAGAAGTGTGGTCAGAAGGATCTTTGGCTGTTTGTTTAGGAGAATGGACAGCATCAACAGACTCAAAAAATTCGTCATTCGTCACTCTTCCTCCAAAAATTTTAGAATGGTGGCCAACACTGTCAACAGGATCTTTATCTGACTGTTTAGGAGAGTGGTTAACCTCAACAAACAAAAAATCTGTCATTCACTTTCGTCCCAGTAATGCAGTAATTGGTAAAAAATTGATCGCTGAAGAATGAATAGGTGAAGAATTAAACGGCGACAAATCAACGATTTTTGTTAATTTTTCAGGTTGAGCAGCGTATACGTATGCATCTGAAATGGCAAAAATAAGATTTAACACAGTATTTTTCAAACTGAGTCCCTCTCCCTACTACTAAAATGGTAGTGATATTTTGACTTAAATTCATATAAAAAATACAGAACTGTTGAAAAAATTTTGAAAATTTCAAATGAAGCGATTTAATCAATCATAGAACGTTTGTTGTAAATGTACTTATCACTTGGATCCCCACCACAGTTGTTTAAATGTCATATTTCCGCTTTAGATAATTTTTTAAATTTTTGATAACATTTTTAAATTTTATTAAAAAAATTGAAATATTTCATTTAAAAAAGCAAGTTCTTCGAAAAAAATTGTCAACTTTTGTGAAGAAAAATTTAATTGAGAATTCATTTTAAAAATTTCGGAGAAAATTTTGCATTTTTTAGATGCGAGTTTGAGTTTTTTTTTCCAAGAAATTATTGAAATATTTTCTTCATTTTTTTAAAAGAAAATTTTGATAATATCCCTTTTCAGAAATTCATTTTTTTAGATCAATATTTGTTATTTTTTTTAATTTTGATGATTTTTGGAATTTTCCTTTAAAATTTTTCAAGTTTGGTAGAAACATTGATGAATAATTGGGAAAAAATTTATTTAATCAGCAGTTTTCGTGGGAAAACTGCGAAGCAAAAAGTTGGACAAAAAAATTGGAATTTTCCTGTCTAATGAGATATGAGTAATAAAGAAGATATTACCTATGATTTCTCTTCATTTATTTTTTATTTTTTTAGTCTATTTAATGAAATGAAGCCGTCATAAAAATAACACTACACAAACACGTAAGCAAAAACTAAGTTCTCATGCATTGCTCTTTTCAATAAAAAATCGGCCTAGCTCTATACGCAAGTGAAAAGCACTCAACTCATTTTTAGGGGGGGGGATCTATTTTTCAAGAAAAAAAAAATCCTATTTTTTTTTCTTTTTTGAAACTTTTTTTAGAAAAAATTCCTCATTTGTACTAAAAAACAATCTCTCTCTCTCTCTCCCTCTTCCTCTTTTTTTTTGAAAACAATCTTCCTTATTTTTTTGTTGAAAAAACGTATTTCTCATTTTTTTTTTTTGAATAGGTATGCAAAAAAAATGCAAAGAAAAGCAAAACATGACGAAGTATGCCATTAAAATGCCGAAAATATGTAAAAATATTAATTTTTGCTTAATATATGCAATACGAAATAGGGCTCAAAATGAAGGAAATTTTATAAATCGCCAAGATATACACGATATGCCCAATCATCATTAGGTGAGAAAAACATCCAGTTTCATAACAACCTTGCTCTACTCCTTAGTGTGGTTTCGACTCGACAGTACTTACATTGGATAAAAAGTAGAGTGTAACCGTGAGTGAATCTTTATTCAAAGGATCAAATCGACTTTTCAATATAATTTGGTATATGTATAGTTTACGAAAGTACGCGATGAAATGGGGGAAAACATTGTATTAAATCCGACCAAATGCTCTGTGCAAACAAACGTTGAATGGCGTATTGGATTGGGAGCTTCGTAGGTGCCTATGAAATACTATTTCGTAATGGAAACCGATAGAATGAGATAAAGAAAAAAACCCAACTTGGTTAGACCTCTTCCCCTCGCCACCCTGGTATAGAATTTTCGATTTACACGTCCTTTCGAGATTTCTCGAATCGTAGCAAAATTCAAAAGATAGATTATTCCAATTTCTGGAAACGCAACGAGACAACATCGAGATGAATTTTTTCATCCGAGTGTCGCATTTCGGTTAAAATTGATACAAAATATGACACAAGTGGTATCCTGTGCGCAAAGATGGAATTTAAAAATTTGGAACTACGGAATTGAAAGCGGCCAAGTGGAGAAGGGAGGCCAAAAAGTGAAGCTGACCATGGTATGCGATAAACTGCGATAAAGACGTTGCGAAACTTTGGCAACGTCCGTCGCTTCGACGTCGTTTTAGGCTGTATGACGTAGTTTTACGTACATACAACCGTATCTCGTCGTCTTCATTTCATAGTTAGGTAAATTTTTGATCCAAACGGGCACCGCTGTTTATATTCGCACGCTTTGAAATGTACCGCAGACGTGACTAAGGCGAATTTTTACCATAATTTTAGCCCTACTTCGCATTCGCTCTCCGCTCCGCAGTTATTTTGGCGTAGTGTTTAATATTCTATAAACCTCGAGGAAAAATATTCCTTCGGAGGCTCGAGTGCTATACGAGCGAAATCTCACCTTGCTTTTTCCATCGTCTTTTATTTCGTATTAAGTAATGTTTCGCTGCGGAAAATTCTACTAGGTTGGAAAAGGCAGCATAAAAACGTACTTTAAGGATATGCTCGCGTATTATCAGGGCGTCGATTTACCACCGAATAAGATTTTTTTAATCATGAAAAATTTCTCGCGTCGCGTTCTTCTGGGTATAATAGAGGCGAACGGAGGAGGAGGTGTGTAAAGTTGAAAATTCGTATACTTTAAAACTCGCGGCAACAATATTCACGCCGGGTAAACTTTCAACCATGCAAAAGTTTTATTGCGAAATGTTTTCTTTAGTACTTGACTTTCTCCTTTTTCTATTAATATTAATCAAATCTGGGTCATTTTTCATCTTGATATTCATCCCGCTCAAGCCCTTCCCTCCAATCTCCCTTCTGCCTGCTGAACTTATGCCATCGAGTATTCTCGCGCCAATGCTGCTCCGTTATACCCGAGTCCTGCCGGTGTTTTTGTTTACGTTTCTTAATATTTAATTAGAAAATAAGTTGCCCTTTTACCTCGCTTTTCCACTTTAGTTGGATAAGTTTGTTTTGGTTGAGAGCGCGAAGAGGGACAGCGTCCGTATTGTGTTTTCAGATTATGCGGTGATCGAAAGATTATACGTTTGTGTAGGGTACATTTCTAGATATGCCTTGGTGGCCGGAAATACTTCTATTTGAATTCTTTTCAAACAACTATCTCATCATCAATTTGTTAAAAATTGAATTTTTTGAAATCTTATGTAGAATCTTTTTTTTTTTTTTTTTTTTTTTTTTTAAAAAAAAAATTTTTTGAAGGTTTGTTC
>FIZV01009942.1:0-10082 GCA_900050545.1 Trionymus perrisii | reverse complement strand
ATAAATTTTTGGTAGTTTTGACTTTCTGATATTTTGTTAGAACAATGACTTTTTTTTTCTGACTTTTAATCCGACTTTTAATATGGCGTTTTTATGAATTTTATTTTTGTGAGTTTAGGCCAGACTTTTAGAAACAAAATTCTTTTGAAGTTCTGACATTCTCATATTTTGTTAGAACTTCATAAAATTATTCCGTTTTAGAATATCTGACAAAATATGGAACAGTCGCCTAGTTTTTTTTCAACTTTAGGCCAGACTTTTAAAGACAAAATTACACATTTAGAAATTCTGACTTTCTGATATTTTGTTAGAACTTTTTTATTTTAAGGATATTAAGGCGAAAAACATATCCATGTTAAATTTTTTGAAAAGTAGTTTGAAGAAATTTAAATTATAAGGTGTCTCTAACACTTGAACACCCACAAAAAAAAACTTAGTTTTTTTTTGTTTTTCATAAAATAAAAAAATTAATTTCCATGGAAATTTTTTTTCAGACTTTTGGTCAGACTTTTAGATAATACCTATGACATTTTTTATGACTTTTAAAAACTTGTTTTTAATAGAAATGTTTTTTTTTTCTATTTGATAAGATAACGAATTGGGACTTTTTCTTTAAAAAGCAATGAGACGCTCATTCTGAAAAATCCAACAGTTTTTTTCTCCAGAAAAACGATTTTTTTTTAAATTGAACTTTTTCACCAAAAACTTGAGATGTTTTTCTTCAAAAAAGTGAGCTTTATTGTAAAATTGCGATTTTCAAAAAACATTTTTTTTCTAAATTCGGATTTTTTCGAAAACAAATAAAAATTTTAATTCAAAAACACGAGATTTGTTTCTTTTAAAAAATTTAAGATATTTTGGGAAAATTGAGTTTTTCTTTCTAATTGAGCAATATTTTGGAAGAATTCTGTAAAAAGTAGTGTGCGCCAAAACACACTTCGGACAGGTCACGCCTATGTATACCTAGTTACCTACATATGCCTGACCATAAATTGAATCAAACAGCTTTCCTACCTTTGGTCAAAGGCGAAATCATATGATAATGGACACTGGCTGCACCCGCCGAAATTCCGTATATGGTCACTTTGGCAGGATTTCCTCCAAACTGGCGAATGTTACGTTGAACCCATCGTAATGCTTCGACTTGATCTTTTAATCCGTTATTTCCCGGTGCCTGGCCATCAGCAGTGCTAAAGAAACCTAATGTAATTGAGGATTACTAACACTTTGAATCTACTGGTCCTTCTTCATCAAATTCTAGCGAATTTACCTAGGGCCCCGAGTCGATAATTGAAGCTAACGAATACGATATCATCATCTTGTAAAATGTAATCCGGGTATGCTGTACTAGCAGTTCCAAACATGAATCCTCCTCCGTGGATGTAAACTAATACGTTCATTAATTCGTCCTCGTTGTTTGGATCTTTTGGTAACTAAAAAAAAAAAATCATAAAATTATCAGATTCAAATGTTATGAGATTTTTGGTACATCAATGTCCTAAGTCCTACATACCTCGGGAGTGAATACATTTATAAACAGGCAGTCTTCGTCGCCAATTGTTTCAATATGTCCTTCTTTGGTAAAGTTGGCTTGAAATGCTGTTTGCAAACACATATTCCCCATTGATGTTGCATGTCTGACTCCATTCCAAGGTACAGGTGGTTTGGGTTCCTTTCAATTAAAATATTATTCGGGATAAAAACAGGTGTGCCTTTATACCAACGTGAAATTAACCCAACTTACCCTAAATCTGTCCTTGTCAATTGGTGGGGCAGCATATGGTATACCGAAAAACGCCAACAATTCTCGGTCATTAGGTAATTTATACTTTGTTCCTAATAAACCTCCCTCGCTGATTTTTACATAAGGAGCATAGCCATAAGCTGAAGTTAATATACAAGTCAACAGAAGTAATTTCATTTCTCCTCAGATTTCTTTAAAGTTTCACAATTGAAATTTAACGAATTCATTGTATAAAACGTTTATAGAATTTATATTCCCTTTTATAATATTATTTCAAAGTATTTTCAATTGTTTACAAATAACAATTTAATTTTTCACTTTCATCTACTCGATGACTCGACTACCTACTTGAGATTATATGATTTACATTGCTATCTTACGTAAATATAAAAAAACTCCCATACTTTACCATTCTCTCGACTTGATATGTACGGACTAATGAAAGATATTGTGAAATTTTTGTAAAATATTTATTTGAATCGTTATCTATGATACATACATAGGTAGGTGCATTCTAAATAATAAAAGTACCAGCTTTTGAGCGAATTGCTTTGGAAAATATTTTAGTTCAATTTGAGAACTGCTGAATGATGTATTGTATTCATCATTAAATAGCCTAAATCTATTCTCAGAATTTTTCTAGATTTTTAAATTAAAAAAAAACTTATTTTTTTCCCATAAAAAATCCCTAATTTTTTTGATTTTTTTTCTAAATCATAATTTTTTGGGAAATGAATTTAAAAAAAAAATTCAGAATAAAAATATATCAATTTTTTTGAGGTACAGATTTCCTTGATGTAAAAAAGGGGGCAAATGGAGTAAAAGAATTTTATACTTTGAGAAGAAAAGCTTTAAAATTTTTTCGAAAAAAAATTGTTTTTTAGAATAAAATCATTCAAATTTTTAAAGAAGGAATAAATATCTCAGTTCCATTGGAGTAAAAATATTTCTAAAATTTTCAACAAAAAAAAAAACTAATTTTTTTTATAAGAGAAAATTTTCCAATTTTTGTGGAGTAAAAAAAAAGTAAAAGTTTCTTCTTCGTCAATTTTTTTTTCAATTTTTTTGAGAGTAAATTAAAGAAATATTCTCTAAGTTTTTTTATTGGAAAAAATTTCTAAATTCTTCTGGGGTGAAAATAATTTCAATTTTCAAGGGGTAAAAAAAGTTTTCGAATCTCTCGGAAGTGAAAATTTTTAAAATTATCGAAAAAAATCTTTGAATTTTCTGGAAGAGAAAATGTCTAAATTCTTTAATTTTTTGGGACTATTTTTTTTTTCAAATTTTCTGAGAATAAAAACTTTTTAAATTTCTTTGAAGTACAAATTTTTTCAAACTTTGGGAGAAAAAAATTTCTTAGTTTCTGTGGAGTAAAAAAAGTTTTAATTTTCAAGGTTTTTTTTTTCATTTTTTAAAAATTAATAAAAAAAATTTCAAGTTATTCTGGAGTAAAAAAAATTTTAATTTTCAAGAGGTAGAAAATATTTTCCAAATTTTTGGAGAAAAACTTCTTCTAATTTTTTATAGGAAAAATCGTTCGAATAAAAAATTTCCAATTTTCCTAAGTAGGCTAGGTAAGTAAAAAAAATTAAAGTTTCAAAGGGTAGAGAATTTTAATATACCTACTTAATTGGAGTAAAGAAATATTTCGATTTTCAATTGTTGTTTTGTAGAAAAAACTCTTTTTTAAAAATTTTTTTAAATTTGACAATTTGATAACTTTTGAAAATTCGTCAATTTTTGAAAATTTGACAATTTCTGAAAATTTACAACTAGAAATTCAATAATTTTTAAAAATTTGTGCGTTTTTGAGAAAATTAAAATTTTTCAAAAATTATAATTTTTTTTGAGCGAATAAAGTTGGTTCAACAATTACTTCGTGTTCTGTGTAAATGGTGGTATTTTTTGTACGATTAAAACAGAATTTGTATAATTTGAAGTATTCGAATCCAGCGCAAGGTAATTCCTATAAACAGGATAATGAAGTGAGGTCTAAATAATAACTTTAGTCTATTTTTTCACAAATAAAACCGTGTAACTTGTGATAATGCACCTGATTTTTTTTTAGAATTGATTTAAAATTGAAACCATCTTCTTCTTTTTTTGCTTAACGGAACACAAAGCTGTAAGCAAAGTACATATCTTATATTAATTTTTTGAATCTTCATTTTAAAGAAATGTAAATACTGAAAATTTATGTACTCACTTCATATACGAATTCATAAAATTTTCCCATTTTATCTGGACCACATGAAGAATGAAATTTTTCTGTACCATCTTCATTTTAAGATTGATGCCTTATCACAATAGGAGTAGCAGGTTTGTCACACTTCAGTTCTTTGAAACTCCGAAAAATTGATTTACGAAAAGTTTTGGAACAAAATTTGAAGCGTAAAGTATATTTTGTGATAATAATTTAAAGAGAAGTGATTTTCAACAAAATTGGAAAAATTGTGTTTTGACGATTTAAATTTATTTTGAATGAAATAATGTAACAATAATTTTCAACAAAAATTCAAATAAACCTAATTTTAAACTCTGGAAAATTATTTTTCCAAAAAATGTTCAATTTTGGGTTTAAAAAATTTCAAAATTTTGTTTTTGACGAATTTTTATTTTAAAAAATAGAAGAAATTTCAAAAAAAAATGCTGTAAACAAAATTTGAAAAATTATACTACATTTTGACGAATTTGAATAAAAATTACCTATTTTTCAGAAAACTTGAAAAAAAAAAATTTCAAATTTTTTTTTGAATGTTTGGTTTGTAATGTTTGAACATTATTGAAAAAAAAATTATAAAATATTTTAGGTTAAATAAAATGTGAAATTTCTGGGTAAACTTTTCCTCATTTATTTACTCTTTTACTCTTTCAAATGGGACAAAAATCATTCTACAAAAAATATATATAGGTAATTTGTTTTCAACCTAGTTCATTCCTGCCCATCACTATGAAAAATTTTTACTTGACATTCTTGATAATCAATGTGCTATGTCCTGTGAACAGGTGGTGGTCGATAAGTGTCACGATTATTTCAGATTTTTGTAAATTATTGGCGAAAGTATATTTTTGCGGAGCTTACGTTACTGTCGTCTGTGCTAGGAGTTGTTTTTCAATGTGTTCAACCTAAATATTTACTCTTGTACTTTATAATTTTCTATCGTTTCGGATGTTTCAATAGAGTAGGTAAGGTATTAATTTTTAATACTTTCGTACCAAATGCCACTTCTAATAGTACATCATTATAGTTTTACGCCTGCGTTTCTAAAAAAATCTACATTTCTTAAAAGTTTGACGTACTAATTTTTAATCATGCCATTTTTGAAACATGCAATTCTCTCGAAAGTCAGAACCTTCTCATCTATAAGCACTGAAGAAATTCTATTCGATGTGAAAAATAATACAGGTATAATTACGCTGAACCGACCCAAAGTACTAAACTCGCTGACCGAATCAATGGCTACTGCTATGTATTCTAAACTAAAAGAATGGGAAAACGAACGTTCCTTTATTATCGTCAAAGGATCCGGCGACAAAGCGTTCTGCGCTGGAGGCGATTTAATCTCAATCTTGAAAGACAAATCCGAAGGAATTTCCCTATTTCGTAAACAATATCGTACAAATTACGAGTACGCTGTAAAAATGCACAAATTGCCATTTGTTTCGTTTTGGGACGGGATAACAATGGGAGTCGGAGTCGGACTGAGTATCCATGGGCCTTATCGTATCGCCACCGAGAGAACAGTATTCGCAATGCCGGAAACTAAAATCGGTTTGTTGACCGAATCCGGGGCTAGTTATTTTTTACCCAGATTGCAGGGTAAATTAGGTCTATTCTTAGGTCTAACTAGTCATAGACTTGAGGGAATTGATGTCGTTAAGGCTGGTCTTGCTACGCATTTTGTACCTAGTGATAAAGTACACGATTTATTTGAAAGATTGATAAAAGGAAATGCAGATTCGATCGAAGATGTATTGAAAAAAAACACCGAAGATGTTGACAAAGAGAAATTCAGCCTGAGTTCCAAGTTGGATTTGATAAATTCGTGCTTCGATGGCGAATCTGTTGAGCAAATTTGCGAGTCTTTACAAAAAGAAGGATCCCAGTGGTCTAGAAAAACACTGGAAGATTTGATTAAAGCGTCACCCACGTCTTTGAAAATTAGCAAAAGAGTTATCGATTTAGGAGCATCGAGTGATCTTCGTGATTGCCTTATTACAGAGTTCAGATTGGTTATTAATGCTTTAGAACGGACTATTTCGTCTGATTTTTACGAAGGTAATTTTATAAAAAAAAAATTTACTCGTAAAAAGTTGTTCAACTTGTGGGTGGTTGTATTATGGTTAATCTAATGATTCTAAAAATTTTTACAGGCGTTCGAGCTGTGTTGCTTGATAAAGATAATAACCCCAAATGGTCTCCAGCGTCTTTAAAAGATGTAGAAGATAGAGAAATTGACAAATGTTTTGCTCCTTTGCTCTCTGGCGAAGAACTTGATATTTGAAAGAATTAAAAATTTGTTTCATAAGATTTTTAGATTTTATAAAAATTAGTTTTACTTGTAGTCTAGGGAACAGACTAATTTTCTGACGATTTTATGAGAATGAAATAAAGAATTGATTTTAACGTGAAATTGAATAAATTTCAAATAGGTAAGATCCTACCTACTTGAATTTTTTTTTTGGACTAAAAATCAATTTTTGTACACAAATTAAAATTTTTTTTCTCAGAATTGAAAAAAATAGGCACTGATATGATTCTTTTACTTTTTCGATTCATCGATTTTTTTTTTTTTTACAAATTTCAATTTGTCAAGTTTTGGAAAATTTTCTGATTTATTAAATTTTGAAAAATTTTATAATTTACTAAGTTTTCACAAATCTTCATTTTTTTAAAAGGAAAAAATTAAATTTATCGATTTTATTACCAATTTTAATTAATCATAATTACATTTTTCTCGATGTGTTCAGCTTTGGTAAATTTTAATCTAAGTACATTATATTTTTCCAGTCCTTTGACCTATATGCACTTAGAGTTTTCTAATTATTATTAAATTTTCGTAAATGTTTGCAAATTTTAAAAATAAATTATTTTATTTTTTTACCGATTTACAGTTTAATTAAATTTTTACAAATTTTCTGATTTTTAGACAAAGTCATTTCTTCGCAACCTATTAAATTTTTGTAAATTTTGATTTTTAAAAATTAAGTACCTATTTGATTTATTTATTTTTTATCATTTGTTTTTTTTTACAAATCTAATTTAACTCATTTAATTTTTTCCAAATTTTTCAATTGATTGAAATTTATGGAAATTTTATGATTTTTATTTTATTTAAATTTACATACTTATTGCCTACAAACCTACATTTTTGGAAAAATTTTTAAAATAAATTTTTTACATAATTTTGCTATTTTTTAGGTTTCTGCGAATTTTTGATGCATTATTTTTTTATAATTTTTAAAAATTTTACTCATTGTTAGTGCCTATCCAATTTTTACAAATTTCTGGTGTACATATTTAAAGTATAAATAATGATGAAAATGAAAAACAAGCGAACAAACTTTATTTATTTTGAGTTCTAAAAGATTTATCCAAAAATGTGTTTATTTCTTCTTCCATCTGGGCGGTTTTCAATATTTCTAGCAACGATGAAGCGAAAGACATTCTATCGTAGTAACTTTTTTCATTACTTTCTGGATTTAACTAAAAAAAAAAAAAAAAAAAAAAAAAAAAAAAAAAAAAAAAAAACGCTTTAAAAAAAAAAAAACAAAAAAAACAGTTTTAAACAAAAAATACATGTTTTTTTTTTTTTTTTTTTTTAAACTGTTTAAAACCCAACTCTGACGCCGGGCCGCCGGCTCCATTGAATATTGAATATTCTTCACACAATATTAGGAGCTTAGGAGAATTAATAATTTACATATTTACTTACCAGTTAAGTTATAAACAAAAACATTAATTAAACTTGAACAATGAACATTTCTTTTTATTTTTTTAATTAGGTGTATTATTTCATTTATTTCTGCAAAAGATATTTTCGAGGGTTACGAGCACAATGGACTGGTCCTTTTTGGAATGTGTGTTGAATTGTTGAATAGATGATCATCAATTTATTTTAATTTTTTACCCCTGTCGTTCAGAAAAAAAAAAATTGAAAAAAAAAATCACTAGAAATCACTAAACGTTTTCACAAATTTAGTGATTTTTGATGTCATCGGTTGGCAACGCTGCATTTGGCGTACTTGTCTACTCGAATGGTACATATTTATTATTCGCGTGGAATTCGCGGATGCATCCTCTTACGTAAACGGTAATGGTACAAATCTTTTGGGAAATTTGAATGGCACATAACGCATGTAGTTGTAGTCGGATAGTATGACTCGATGTACTACGATTCGACTCATATACATGTTTTTCCTTTTCGTACAGTTGGCAATAAATAACATAGGGCAATTTTTTTTTTTTGAAAAATTTTACTCGACGTTTGAAAAATTCCAAGCATCAAAAACCAGAGCGAAGGTGTTTTTTTTTATTCGTAAAAAAGACGATGCGAAGGCGGTGTGACTGATGAAAAAAGGAAGGGGTAAAGGGGTGTTTTCATTTGGTAATTGGGCAACGTCGACGTCGACGTCGACGTCGACCAGGTGATGTGAGCGGAGAGCGAAGCAAATGATACGTGTATATGCGGAGACGTGGAGGAATTTGCGTTTGGTTGTATCTGTAAAGCTTTGCTCTCTCACTCATGTTTATAGTACGAGTGAATTGGTTATGCTTACCTGTATATACGGTTACGGAATACCGCCGCCGCGCCACTCTTGGCCGTGTCGCCACTCATAAAAAGCTCTCGGAAAGCCGCCCCCACTGTACGAGGACGACTACGATCAAGTCCGGAATTAAATTTTAATTACATTTTGCGTCATATGTTCGATGTACGCTTAGGCAAGTTGTCTGCAGATGCGGTAGAGACCAGGCCAGGGTGCAATACCGCGTCGGTCGCTATTTACCAGCGTAATAAATAGATATCTCGATAAAGGGTTTTTATTACCTAATAAGCTCAAGTGTAAACAAAGTCGAAGCGATTTATGAGCTTTAATGTTTTGATTTATTATGCTGCTCGTGTGCCGCGTCCATGTCTCATACTCGCATACACACGGACGCGGACCGTTTCATATTTAATGCCATCGTTTGTACGCGAAATGTACTGTGCGTTATTTCATAGATTTTTTTAGCCCCAGCAACGCGAAATCCTGTCTCGTCTATATTATGCTCTCTATATCCCTAGTAGAAAGCGGCAAGTAGCGTTTACTCGCTTGTAATCGCATTTGGAAAAAGTTTTTTTTTTTCATACCTAAGTCTAATGATACACTGCCGTGTTTTACTGCTTACCGCCGGCAGTAATTTACTGCCGCAGTATTAGGTACATTGATTTAAATGAGAGCGGACACACTGAGAAACAGCAGTAAACTACTGCCCGGTAAAAATCGGCAGTATCGAACTTACTGTCGACACTAATACTGCGGCAGTATTAGATACATTGTCGTATATGGGAGTGGACACACTAGCAGTAAAATACTGCGAGTTTCCCATAGAAAATTCATAAAACTCGCAGTATTTTACTACGAAAGGTGGTAATAAGCAGTAAAATACTGCTAGTGTGTCCGTTCGAAAATTTGCAGTAAAAAACTGCTGCAGTAAGCAGTAAAATACTGCAGCGTGTCATTGGTATCATTTTTTGCTCTAGCGATTGATGCGAGATCATTTCTATAATTATGCGGAAAATTGGCAATTATTAGTTTTTTGATTGTTTGTCATAGTTTTCCTACACATATTTTCATAGTACAAAGAACTTTTTTACGAGATTTGCTAAATTCGTGGCAATGGCAGTTCGTTTTTGGACTCGAGATCGAGTTTTTTATGTTTTTTTATCGTCTAAGTTACTATTTTTCTTTATCTGAATGTGCATTCGATTTTTGATATTGATTGCGGACACGTTTATGATATGTTTGATCAATTCTGTTCGTAGGATTCGACAAATAATGATTGCCGACAGGGACGAAAATAGCCCTTTTTTGTGGGGGGTTGAAAACCGAAAATTTGCCGAATGAAATTTAAAAAAAAATAGTAGCAGGCGAGCCGCAACTCAAGAGCCAAAATTTTAATGTGAAACTGTTTGCTTTTTTAAGTTCAGAATTTCCTCGAATTCAGGTTGTTTTTCATCAAAACTGACGACCTCCCCAGAAAAACTTATTAAAATTGCAGTTAGAAATAGAAATAAAAAGTCGTAGCAGGCGAGCCGCTACTCAAGAGCCGAAATTTTAATGTGAAACTTTGTTT
>FIZV01009938.1:0-11461 GCA_900050545.1 Trionymus perrisii | reverse complement strand
TATTTTGTTTTGGATGATCTATTTTTTATTTTTATTTTTTTTTTGGAAAAAATTTGAAATATCTACTAAAAAAGAATCAGTTCCAAAAAATGGTCCCAACATAACCTGCATAAATTATCAAACTTACATCAGCACGAGGAGTCCACGAAGGATCAGAATCGCTATCGCATTGAGCATCATCTTCGGAATCAATAGCGTCTAGAATTTTCTGTTTCAGCAAAACTTCATCTTTCACTTTCCTGTCCGATACTTTCCTTCGAGGAAGCTCTTTCGTTTCTTTGACTGTAACAAAGATGTCTTGGTAAATACACCATCAATTGATCCTAGACGAGAAAAAGTCCAACTCAACTCACCGATATCTTTCGATTTAGGTTTTTGAAGACCAGATTGTTTGATAGCTTTCATTTCAGCGATAGCCTTATCCATTTTGGGTTTAATTTTATCCGCTTTATGCTTCTTTTTTTCGGCTTTCATTTGCAGTTTGGCTATTTTCATTTTAGCCTTTTCTAATTTTTCTAGTTTTGTTTTAACGGTCGTTTTAGTCTCTTCGACAGGTGGTTTTTTAAATTTAACTTTCTTTATTTCTTTTTTCGGCTTGACTGGTTCTTTTTTCTTCTCCTCGATTGGTTTTTTAATTATTGGTTTAGGTTTTTTGGCAGGTTCGTCGGAAGATTCGTCGCTGGAACTGTCGAGTCTTCGTTTATCCGAAGATTTAGGTAAGGGATAATACCTAGGATCGTTTTCGAAGTTAGTATCGGGTTCTTTTTGCTTAGGAGGTTCTTTAGGTGGACCAGTCGGAGTAATCGGTTCGCCAGTTTCGTCTCGAACGAGCGGCTGATACACGACTTTGTTTCGATTCCACGTCTTTAACGTGCTGGAATTACCGTCTGTAAGACTTTCTACGCTTTCGCAATTGTTTTCGAGGAACTTGATGTAGCTGGCTAAGAAATCGATGTTTTTACGATAAAACATCGATTTAACAGAAGGCTTAGGAATGGCTTCTTCTTCGGCGACGGCTGCAATCTCTTTGAAGTTCGGTGTACCGGGGTCGAATAAGAATTTAAATTCTTCTTCGATATTTGGCACGATTACTTTGATCCTACCTTCGTAAAGGTCTTTTTCTAATTTATTCGGCGCGGTTTCCGGGAAAATTTGGACCTCGTTTACGTTATATCCGGCCACAGTCATTGGAGGGGGAGGCTCTGCCGGAGCTGGATGGTATTCTTGATGTGTATAATGCGTGCTGTTCGGTTGGAAAGTGGAAAAGTATGCTGATAGAGGAAAAGATGATGGAACTGGAGCAGATACGTTACGTATTTGATGCGATGTTGTGGACGGTGTATGACGAGGGGCCGGAGGGACCGGGGAATTCAAATGAGATGAGATGACTGTCTGGTGTTGAGTTGGATCGTGCGATACGTTATTCACAGGATTTATATAATTGTTGGTCGTCGGCTGGGAATAGAATTGTTCAGAGTTAGGGTACATTTTGGGCATATTGTGAGCGACGTCGTAACGTGAGGTCTCCATCATGTACCCAGAAGTCTGCAGTGGTTGTTGATATACATTGAGATGCGCTGGAGGTGGATCTCGAACCGAGTAATCGGTCGACGAAGCCTGTCTGGGAGGTTCGTTTACCTTGGATGATTTCCGTTTACGCGAGACAGGTTCTTGAGGCGGTGGCACAACCGGTTCGATTTGTTGAGCCATGGCGGTTTTATTAGGTATCTGCATGTATTGCTGGTAATGTTGAATTGCCTCTTGGGGTTGGGTAACTTGAGGCTGGTGTGGTTCTTGGATACGGTCGTCGTACATTTTCGTAATCGGTTTCGGATTACATTTCACGTTCGCCATCGACTGCATGTTTATTTGCGAAGGTCCCGGAGTCGTGTCAAAGTAAGAATGTTGACGTTCGGTTAAGCCCAACAGAAGGTGTTGGTGATTGGCGACCGGAGATTGGATATGGCTTTGGGGCAATACTTTATCCGTTTTTGGAGCTGCAACCGTTGCGTGATTTTGACGATCTGTCGGCCACATCATTTGCCTTGGTGGTTTATCCAGCTTATCTTCCGACTCGTAATTCCTATCGGTTCTCATTATTACGGACGAATATCCGACTACGTCATTCTGCAGCGGAGATTTCGCCATCATGGGAGGAGTACCAGCCGTATTCTGGGTATCGTTTCGTTCGTTCATCTTATCCTGAGGTCTTTTTTGAACAACCATCGGAGGTGATGTGGCGACAACGGGTTTATTGTACCCTATGTACAGAGGCGGAAAAGATGCCCTGTTCCGATCAGCGATAACGTTATTTTGCACGTTACCAGGCGAATACGGTAACTTGGCGAAATTCTGGGTAACTTTTTTACCATCTTGGCAATTCATATCGGTTGGCATTTCCCTATAGATAGTTGCAGCAGGAGCAGCAGCATGAGTTATCGTATGCGATGCCATTTGATTCATAGGGAATTGATTATCCTCTTTCAAGCTGCCAGTAGTTCGGATTACATCGTTATATCGACCATGATCGGCAATATCGTCCGAAGTCAAGCTCACTGGCGAAGATTGACTTTCATCTTGGTAATCGTTTATTTTATGCTGGATTATAGAAGGCGATCCGTTAGAATTCATTTGTTGATTCTTCAATGGTGCTGAATCATTTTGGGCGACTTTACTCACACTCATTGGCTTATGTAAATACTGCTTATTCGCTTTACCGGTGAAATCAACGACAGCCGGAGAATTAGCACCGAATTGAATCGGCGGTGATTTAAATACACGATAGTCTCTTGGTGCAGGACTCATCGTCTCGTTCACTACCGTTGGTAACGATTCCATCGTTTCGTTATGTTTAGTGGCACTTTTAAAATTGGAATTCATCTTGGATACGTTGGTTTGACTGCCATGATTTATAACACCATTTCTATACACTAAATCATTTTGAGTATAGCTATTAGGTGTCAAAATATTATGCATTTTGACATCGTTGTCCGCTTTAGGGGCGTATTTCTTCATATTAGAAATATCTTTCGATTTACCCGATACGATTACTTGACTTTTCTTATTGCAGTCCGTATGACCAAGTGAGTTTAAATTATTTATAACAGATGCACTGAAGTGGTTATTTACATCGTACGGTTTTGTATCCGGTTCGATATGCTCGGGAGATATTTCATGCGGTAAAACAACAAAAGGACTCAGTTGCGATTGCCTCGACCAATACGGCGACTGAACCGAATTATTTGCAGATTCGGTATTAAATATGTTAGACCGTCCGTCAGGAGGAGCTAATAACTGAGGAAGATCTTGCTTAGACGTGTTATCACTTTGTATTTGTTTCTGATGAGCGAATGCGCTGAAATGAGCTGATCTTTGAGACGTATGATGAAATAATGGTAACATGGCCACGTCGTAGCCGATCGAATTTGGAAAAAATCCAGTCCCATTGAAATGCGGCCCATTCGTATTAGTCGTTGGTGGAAAATTGGAATTCGAATGAGCTGCTTGGATAACCAAAGGCGAAACACCATCATGATGAAATGTGTGTGATGGTGCAGGTATAAATTCATTAGGAGCTGACATATTCGCTTCAGGTGTTCATATCATCGAAATGTGAAACTGATATTTTATTTCAAGTTCAACTTCTATTGGTACCGTTTGTAATGTAGATGTAGTTGGTTGAGATCATGCCCAATCTAAAAGGAGAAAAAATTAAATAATTTACTCATATAACGAATGAGAAATTGATTTAGAACTGATGAACGTATGTTTCGAACCGGTTAATGATAAGTTCGCTTTATCATATGTTGCGGTAGGTAATCGCGTTATGATAATAATAACGTAATGTTTATACCCAAAAATTGAGGTTAATTTCACTTCGTTATGAAGTTGAGGTGGACGTGAACGCCATTCAACTTAATATGATTGAATGGTTTGGGTTTTAGCTTATGAATCGAGTCAGAACACAATGAAATGAGAGTATTATCAGACATTACCATACTTTTGATGAACATTATCATACACAGTCTTCAACCACAGAAACCTTTGGCAAAATATTTCAATCACTTTTTACCTACATTCTGTATCATTGGTGTCGTTCTGTTTTCGATCACTTATTCACAGAAGTATAATTATTCACATTTAATATTATCGAAAGATTTAAACGGTCTTCAAGATATCATGCAAAATATATGTAACATAAAAAACAAGACTGTCTAAGATTTAAAAAAAAAAATAAAATAAAAAAGTAACGACTATTGGGTAACTAACCGTTGAAAAGGTATCGCATCGTTGTGAATTTGCACTTTGAAAAATCAATCAATTAAAAGTTACATCACGGTAATAAATATTTTACGCACAAAAGTCTGAATCAAAACTTTCAAATGAACCATCATGGCAACTTTACCCTTCTCCTTGTTTGTTGTCTTTTCTAGTCTTTTCATCTCTTCATCTTACCTGGCGCATAGATCAAAGAAAACACTAGACAAACAAACACATCACAGGAAATAGGTTACTTTTCTATCCTACTTTCTTCTGATTGGAGAATATAAGATTAGATTAGAATCGAAGGAATTTGATTGGCTAATATTTTCTGGTCATTGATCATAAAAAATAAAAGCACTCGTGGCGAAAAATTGAAATTTTTTTATTTAAAAAAAAAATCAGTGATCGAATTTTTCAATGTCAAATCATGAGAATTTATCCGAATCCGAATAATAACTATGAAGAAATAAGAAATGTGTACTTGTAAAGTTGTAAAAATATTGTGTACACAATATTCAATAATAAACACATTTATTTTTTTCAATTTTTCAAAATAATATATAAAATTAAATATAATCAATGTATCACATGATAAATAAGGTAAGTATTGTACTACATAACGGAATAAGAATATCAAACATTCAAACATAATAAAGAATATCACATGAAGAAATATACGTAGTCGTAAAATTTCGAATATACCATAACAATTAACAATGGCTTCGAGTACCATCAAATTAGTCCTCCCAATCATTAGAAACGTCATCGTCTGTTTCTGATTCATCAGGAGGAGACGGTGGTATCATCGAAGACATACGATCAATCAAACTTGGATTTTTCGTATTCTCTTTAACTTGCCCAGAAATACCTTTCCTTCTCAAAGCCAATTTCGCATACAAATCAGCCATAAATTCATTGCCTTTCGCGCCACTTGATTTAGCCACTGGTTCGTTTTCAGTATGCGATATCCGGCGAAGATTCGCTCTGTCTTTACCTCCAGCGCTACGTATAGCTGCCATTAAATTGGCATGCATATCTAATCCAGAACCACTCGATTTAGGGGTAGAAGTTTCACATTTTTCATTCACCAGTGGTAGAGGAGGCGCTGCGGGAGCTGGCGTGGAAATTGGCGGCGGTGGCGGTGGAGGAGGAGGTGGTGGAGGCGGCGGCGGCGAAGTTTGACTTGATAAAGTCTCAACTACACAGGGAGCTTTTGGAGCTGATACAGCCACAGGTTCTACTTTTGGCACCGGAATATCATGTAACGAATCTAAGCTATCAACAGGCACTTTTACTTCTTTGGAAACAACTGGCTCGGTAGTTTCTAATTTTTGTTTAGATGGAGCAATGGACGTTTCTGAGGTAAAATTGATCTTCAGATTATCAGCAATTCCTGGTAAATCTGGTAAATCAACGGGAACATCGATTGTGGGAACCTCTTTATAA
The DNA here is from genome assembly GCA_900050545.1 of Trionymus perrisii. Classification (NCBI taxonomy): domain Eukaryota; kingdom Metazoa; phylum Arthropoda; class Insecta; order Hemiptera; family Pseudococcidae; genus Trionymus; species Trionymus perrisii. The sequence continues at coordinate 5,752 of FIZV01009938.1, read as the reverse complement.
GCTGGCGTGTAAAACGAATCGAAATATTCGGTATTTTGAAAAGCGTAATTGTTCAGTATAGAATTAGGCGCAGCAGCGATACTTGTCGAAGGATTATTTTCTTCGATAACGGGTGATGAAACAACATCCACGGATAATGGATCACGCATCACGTATTTATTATAAATATTCTCCGATGTATTGAATAAAAGTAAAGAGCTGACGTCTTCGATGTCATTCGGTACCGGTCCTAGTCCTTGTTCGAGGATTAGTTCTTCGTACTTCGGAAACGTTTCAATGGTGGTTTTCAGATAATGAAATTTAAGCGTATTTGAAGATTTGTTATACTTCGCATTTAGGTGTTTATCGCTAATCGATACCTTTTCTTTTTCAGGAAGATCACGCAGATCCATGCGGAATAACGTATCGTAATTATCTTCTCTGGATGGAAATTTATTATGCGAATAAACAGTTGTGGCGACATTTCTACCTTCGAGTTGATCTACTTTGGCAGCCACCGCTTTGCTTCTTTTTTGCAAACCAGATAGATGATTTCGAAAACGATCAATGTTGTTTTCGATTTGTTCAAATACATCTGTAGTTATCGAATCGATGTTTCGTAACGCCGTCGCTATTTGAATAATCGTCTCCTCTGGACGCAGCCCGTACGGAATTATCGGAATGGTTATACGATTTTCGGACATCATGAAGGTAAGCGGAGATGGATTATTACCGAAAATTCACATCGAAAGTCATGTTTGTACCGCACAAATTAACAGACGAAAAATTTTACGTGTTTCTGTTAATTGAATGAAACACGAAACACGAAACGAAGTGTTTTTTGTTATTTTTTGAACTGATAAGAAAGATTAGGAAATGTTTACGTTTTTATTGTCATGCGCAGAAGGTGAAAATACAATGCGTGCCAAAATATTTGTAGTTACGCAAATTCTAGGCTAACTCATCGTCATCGCAAAGGCTCGGGCAGTTTTTTCTACAGAATTGACTAAATATTATGCTAAAAAATTAAATCTACACAATTGAATAGAAAAAAATAAGAAATCTATGTCTAAAAAAATGACACAGTACCTACTTAATATGCAAATCTTCGCATGGGCCTTTGTCTTGGGCTGGTTTCCTATTTTCAAAATTTTATTCGTCCCATAGGCATACCGAAGACCGAAATAGACGGAGCAGAGTTATTACTTATAATTAGGCCGATATTGTGTTACATTCTCACGAGGCATGAATGGAAAATCCAAACCAATGACCTTAGGCTTAACGTAGAAATACGTTAAAAAATTCGTCAAAAAGTTGCATAAAAAATAGGGAATTTTGGAGAAAAGTTGAGGAAATTTGAGTTTCACCCCTTTTGCGTGTTGCTTTTATTTTGATTTTTTTTGATTGGGGTATCGTAAACGAGAGTGATATTTTAGAAATAAGGGGTTCACAAATCACACTTGCCCACATATGAGACACTTCGTGGGAGGAGGAGGGGTAGGGGCTGGTTTAGAATCTAAAGCATGTCATCATTCGTATAATGTACGGTCCCTTTTGCAGTTGTATCATATTCGCGGAAATGAGGGGGGGGATCTTCATTTTTTTTCACCTTCTATACTTTGAAGCTTGTTTTTGCGCCATTCGTTCACTTTTTTAGAAAAATAAATGTAACGGTTTTTATTGAAAATTATATGTACTATAATTTTAGTTCTGATCATTTTTGTATTGAAATGCATATTTAAAGAGTTATAAGCTAAAAACAAAAATTAAGTCTTTTCATTTGGGAGACTTGCCCAGGGATGAGGTTCGGAGATTTTTTGATGGTTAATCAGGAATTTCGGAATACCAAGTCGAAATGCAATTTCATTTCCTTATTTCACTGGGTTATTACAGATAGGAACTGCTTTGCCGCTTCATTTCTGAATCAGGCAACATGAAAACCGTAAGTGAAAATGGTTCTGCAGGGTTCGTATTCAAATTATAAAATGCGCAGGTCAGATAAAAAATTTATTTTAAAATTCAAACGCTTGTGCCAAATCCTTGGCAATTTTTCTCCCTCTCCTTGTTTTATATAATTACTCATCACTGAATTAAGAGCTCATCTCACAATAATATATAATTCTGTATAATGTATTATGTTCAAAATGCTCCAAAATTTAATTTAAACTCGTTAAAGCTGAAAGAGCTTATTAAATTCAGCTTTTGATAGGTTCATATATCTTTCTCAGTGGGAAGGCCTTGGCAGTTATGCGTCATGCCTCCCATTACGTTCTACATCAACGACAAGTTTTCTCTTCATTTAGTGTCGTCGGAAAACCACGTGGAAAATGAAGTAATTTATAGTGTAACAAAGCCAAACGCGTAAAAATTATTTTTAAGGTGAGTGACTTTATGAAAACGGCGCGTTTATTTTTATGATAATTTTTAATTTCGATTTTTTTTTCTCAGAAGAACGATATGGAAAAGAAAAGATTATCGTTTACCCTTTCTGTGCCAAAAACTACCGAAAAACAAGTCAAGGTGAGTGCCTAATTGTTTTCCATGCCATGCCTTACAAATATTTTTCAAGAAATATAATACCTACGCCTTATTAAAAATATTTATTGTCTTTTGGCTTTTTGTAGAGGCACAGTATTCATGGTATAACAGAAGAAATAGATATCGTAAAACCTCATCAAGAAATTGGTCATTTATCGACTGCAGGTAAACAATACCTTCTCGCAGTTGAAAGAGGAGATGTTACCACTGTGCACAAGTGAGTAATACTTTTCAGTGGATTTTTTGCTTTAATTGTACCATACCTATCATTTTTGATACAATGATCGTGGAAATTTTCAGCTTTTTAATGCAAAACAAAGCAGATGACATTTTAGGCAAACCACTACACGAACGAACATTGAATGTAAATTGTGTGGACCCGTTGGGAAGATCGGCTATACTTATGGCAATTGATAATGAAAATTACGAAATGTTGAAGCTGCTCGTCGATCACAACGTCGAAACGAAAGATTCACTGCTTTATGCGATTTCTGAAGAATTCGTCGAAGCTGTGGAACTCCTTTTGAATCACATAGAAAAAAATCGCAAACCCGGAGAACCTCATGTAAACCAGTTTTATTTTCACTATAGCTAATTTTTGTTCTGAAAAAAAAAAAAAAAACACAAATTTCGGTAAATTTAAACACGAGTGTGATATAAATTTGCTATTTTATTCACTTTCTGTCGTAAAATTAACACCTACGCGAGTGGGAATACCTATACAGGAAATTAATCCGACTTGAAACTTTTTTTTCCTGATAAGTTTAATTGTACGAAAATATTAATACGGACTAATTACGTTAATTGCTCGAGGAAAGTGCATTTCGCTTTTATTTTCATTCGCATAACGACGTTACACGATCCAAAACATACCTGGATAATTTTAGTTTGTTTATTAAGGGCGTGGTCAAAAATTCAACGCTTAAATTTTTTTTTATAAAAATATGCATAATAAGTATAAAAACTGCTGAAGAACTTTTTAATAGCTCGAAAACGTATTTAAAATTATTATCGTTTAAACGCGACTCCACGCTACGTACGATACGTGGAATTCGCAATTTGATGTCCCTTCTCTGGTAAAATTCTCCGGTATAAATTACAGCGTTAATTTTCAAAAGCGTGACAATATTTTTAGCAAAATTTCTATGCCTATATGGGACAGGTTTTTATCATTCCTGCGTAACAAATTCGCATATATTATTGCCCGCTTTTACTCGTGTTAATTAAAAAAATGTCGCGACCACATTAAATAATTACACTTTAGGAACCTTTCATGTATGGTCACGAATTGTCGATGAAATAATGGCAATCAGATAAGAATGTTTTTTTTTGACAGAGTTGGGAGCAGCATTCCCAAGATACCAACATGTTCACTGCAGACATTACGCCTTTGATTTTAGCAGCTCATAGAGATAATTACGAAATAATCAAGATATTGCTCGATAGAGGTGCTCGTCTTCCTGTGCCTCACGATAATAGGTGAGTTCTTATTTTATTTTCGATTTCGAGATCGTTAGGATTGGCAACTTGGAGTTTTCTAAAATCGCAATTTCCTGTGACGAGTTTTTTCTCTATAAAATAATAGGAGATTTTTTTCCCTATAAAAGATAATTTTTTCTCCATAAAATAATTGAGAATTTTTTCGGAAAGAATTTTTTTACGCTGACTCTAAAAAATATATATTTTTGCTTCAAAAAAATTTAAAATTCACCTAAATTCCAATTTTAAAAATCCTAACTTCAACAGAATCGAAAAAAAATCATCTAAAAAAAATTAAGGAAATTTTCTTCACAAAAAATGAAACAAAAAATTATTTAAAAAACATGAATTTCTTCCTTGAAAAAAATGAATAAAGAAATAATATTCAAGTAATAACATCTTTTTTCCTCCAAAATAATTCAATAAAATTTTATTCCAAAAAAATTGAGAGAGAATTTTTTTCAGCGAAAAAACTGCAATTGCCGTTACTATTACAGATAATATTATTTCAAATAAATTGAATTCTTAGAAAAATTCGTTTTTTTTTTTTCAAAAATAAACTGAAAAAATTTGTTTAATCCAAAAAATGGAGGAAATTTTCTTCTCAAAAAAATAAATAGATATTTTTGCTCCAAAAAATTTAAAAATTTGCCAACAGCCAATTTTTAAAATTTCTACTTCAATTGGATAATTTGTAAAAATTCTGTAATTTTTTGAAGAAGCAATAATTTTTGCGAATTAAAGAATTTAAAAGAATTCCACGATTTTGAGAAATTTAGTGATTTTTGTGAATTAGAAAATTTTTAGAAAATTCCACGATTTTGGGAAATTCGATGATTTTTGAGAATTCCGCAATTTTATAAAATTTCTGAATCAAAGAATTTTATAAAATTCAAAAAATTTAGGAAATTTGATAATTTTTGAAAATTTTGCAATAGGTAATTCAATACTTTTTGAAACTTTGTCAGTTTTTGAGAAACTAACAATTTATAGGATTTTGACAATTTTTGAAAAAGTAATGATTTTTGAAAATTTTGAAACTTGAAAATATCTATGATTTTTGTAAATTAAAGATTTTTAAAAAAATCCAAGATTTTTGGAAATTTGATAATTTTTAAAAATTTTGCTAATTAGGCAATTCAATAATTTTTAGGAATTTGACAATTTTTGAAAATGTGGTGAATTTGAAAATTCCGCAATTTTTAAAAAATCAATATTTTTTGTAAAGTTATAAAATTTTAGAAAATTCAGCGATTTTGGGAAATTTGATATTTTTTGAAAATTTTGCAATATAAACAATTCCATAATTTTTGAAATTTTGTCAGTTTTTGAGAAACACACAATTTTCAGGATTTTGACAATTTTTTAAAAAACAATGATTTTTGTAAATTAAAGAATTTTAGAAAATTCAATGATTTTAGGAAATTTGACAATTTTTAAAAATGTGATGAATTTGAAAATTACCTATGCAATTTTTGACAAATCAATACTTTTCGTGAATTATAAAACTTTTGAAAATTCGGCGGTTTAGGAAAATTTTATGATTTTTGAAAATTCCGAAATTCTTTTAAAAATCAATAACTTTTGTTAATTAGAAAATTTAAACAAATTCAACGAAATTTGATATTTTTTTAAATTTTGCAATTTAGGAAATTCAATAAGTTTTTAAGCTTTGTAAGTTTTTGAGAAATTGACAATTTTTAGAATTTATACAATTTTTAAAAAGGGGATGATTTCTTAAAATTCTGAAATTTTT
>FIZV01009929.1:0-11723 GCA_900050545.1 Trionymus perrisii | reverse complement strand
TTTTATAATCAATTTTTAAAAATGTTTATGTATTATTATTACTTATTATTATTATTATTTTTTTTTACAATTTACAATTTGTCTCAAAACTTTTACTTTTTTTTGTCATATTTTTGTGTCTCAACTTACAAAATGAGTAATTTGCGCCAAATTTCACGGCACATTTTCCACTTGTATGCCTACTAATAGCATGGCGACTAATCACATCCATAGATAGATTTATTTATATATAAAAACTACTCGCTTATTTCATAAACGTAAATAACTCGCATACAATGAGACTAATAACGCAACTAAACATAAACCATTCTGCATATGAAAAGTTATCGTGATCGGAATATTAAAGCGCAGATTATTAGGCGCATTATAAAAGCCAGAAAGCTTGTTTGGTAGCTACCAAGCACTCCTTAGATGATTTATTCGTTTCGGTGAAGGCGAAACGAATAAATGTTGATATCTTACGATTTGATTACCGTATATGTTAATAAAAAGATGTAATCTATCAAAAACGATTAAGAATATTTCCACCCCACGCGCGCTGGTCGCATTGTGTACTTTGGTAATGTTGCACATCATTAATCACTTCGATACTGTACAAATAGATATCTACCTATACGATTTCATACGCATATGGCTTTGCTTGATTTTTTTTTCGCTGCTAAACCTATGTAAACTGGTGGTTTCATTGTACTCACCTCTGGATCAATGGAATATCTACCTGTACCCGCGTAATTCTCAGTTGGTAATCCGGAAACACGTTGATAAATCCTATTTTCAATTAGTCTAGGTACAAAATACTCGTACCAGCAGATCCCTGCTTGTAATGGGCACCGTGTGGCGTCTACTTATCGATCACAAATCGTATACGCGTATTTTTGTACGTATTGTATGGTATGGACTGCAGCGAACATAATTCAACCCCTGCGAACCTTCCCACCTCTACTGAGTACTTTTCAGCTCAGTCATTCGTAACATGCTGCAAAATGCACGCACGTGATAAAATTCTCACTCGAAGCACGACCGCCTTCGCGATAATAAAAATCACCCTGTGAGGAAAAAACACGACTAGGATGACGCGACGCCGAAAAAGAAAGCCTGTTGGACATCCTTTGGAAGGACAACATGCGGAAAGTACGAGTAACAGTCATGCCAGGAGTAGAGAGTGAAAAAATAAGAGGGAGAGACCGAGATGACGATGACCCATTAGACCGTAGCAGTTCATTATTGTTGCGGAATGCTTTGTTGGTTCGTTTTACCTCTTTTCTCTCTCTCTCTCTCGCTCTTTTTCCTGCACCCGTCCAGATACGTATACATACACGTACCTATGGTATACTTTCACCGTATGTAACTCTCGGTCACCGCCTCCCCTCGTCTCTTCTTCTACCGACGACAAAACCTAATGGAGTTTTATACATTTCCGGTAGCTTCGTTTTTGTTAAGGGTGGCAATTTTTTCCACGACGTATTTCTTTTCGATGTAGGAAAAAAATTAAAGCTTTTTGCTTGCTTTTTTTTTGATATCATTCTTCGCAGCGCTATAATATAAAACGTGTTAGGTGACATTTTGAAATTTTATTTCTTCCTAGATTCGCCATTTAGAAAATGGTAAAAGCTGAGGTAGGAAAAAACATCGAACATCTGCACATTTTTATATTTTACCCGCACTCTCGTATCCCCTCGTTGACCCTCCCGCTATCCTTTTTGTTTTGTTTTTGCATCTTGGTGGTAATAATTTTACGCTATAGTCGGGATAATCCACCGTATCAAAAAAATTCCCAAGGTGTAATCCGTTTTAATTTTTTAAATCTAGAAAAAAAAAGCGAAGCTGCGATTCCTCGACCGTAAAAAAAAATACCCAACTTGTTGGGTTTTCTACGTTTACACACAGTACCGCTAAAAGTGTATAAGTTTATATATAGCTTATTACGAAGGGATTATAAAGACGTCAGTTTTTTTTTTTTTTTAACCAGCACAGCTGTGGCTAACGATCTTCGTAACGGAAGAATATTTTGGATCATCTCTAAAGCGCATTCCGTTCAATTTCTTATAAACTCGTAAACGACTATGCAGCGCAAGAGAGACCTCTGATGGACTGGGCCTGGGCCTTCGAGCATTGGAAGTAAAAATAAAAAAAATACACGCGGCTTTAAAATGCCTAATAAATCTACTCGACGTCAAACAAAATTTTTATTTACATTTACGACCAAATACCACGTACGTAAAATACGTCGTCGCGAGTGTGTCTGCGGTGTTTACCGATACTGAAATTTCACAGTCGAGCATTTAACAGGTTCTTTTGGAAATTACTCCGATTCGAGAGAAGAAAAAAAGGGTAAATTGTGCATTTCCTCGATAAAGAAAAGAAATCTAATCGATATAGATATGTGCTATACGACGAGACACGTCTATTAGAAAATTAATAGAGTATACGAGGTACTCGTATGTACTTTTTTTCACTATGTGCTGGCTAGTGGCTATGTGCTGGCTTATAGATAAAATACATGTACACAGAAGATATATCACGTAATACAAACTATACGCACGCGGTAGTTAAATATTTGAACGTTATTTTTTACGTAGGTACCTTGGGTAAATTTCTACTCTGGATTTTCTTTCTATTTAGACTTCTTAGAAATATATTCCAAATGTTTACCTATACGTGTACCTTTTTTTACCCATGCAGATAAATGAACTATAAAAAGATCAAAAATTTGTGATAACGATTTTCTCGTGTGTTCAATATCCTATAGCCGCAGACAACTAATACCCATTTCAATTTCGATTCAGTGATTTGTCACAGGAGCATGCTATTGTTTTCGAAACGGTTGGGGTTTTTACATCCTAAAAATTGTAACTGATTCGTACGATATCATTTTTTTTTCAAGTCAATAAATCAATTATGTATACCTAATTACGTGTTTAATCGAACGTGAAAATTAAAAATTAGACATCTAATCTGTTCATCAGTTCAATGCATGTTTTGAGATGGAGTAATAATCAAAAAAGCATTGAAAGAAAACAGAAGAAGATTGCTGGCTGAGAATAGTAATTTTTTTAAATAAGTGAATGGAGATGAAACAAAAACGAGGAAAAAAATTGAAATTCAGATTTTATTAAATTGGAAAAAAATTCGAAATTGAAAATTTATAAAAATCATTTTTCAATTTCATTAAATTTTTAAATCAATTTTTTAATTTACTTAGGAAAAAAAATCATGAATTTTTTAAATCTTTAAACATTTTTCTTGAATTTTTGGTAGATAACATTTTTTTCTCGTACTTAGCTTGCTTCTCAATTTTTTATTCCTTTTATTATTTTAATTTTTTTTTTTTTAAATTCTCAAGAGAATTTATTTCATAAAGCTGAAAAACCAAGAAAATTTTGAGTACCCATCAACTTTTTAGTTTGAAAAATTTCTCAAAAAAAAATGCAATTTTGTGAGAGCAAACGATTTTTTTAAATTTCAAAAAATAAAAATCCAAAAAAAATTGAGTTTTTATTTATTTTTTATTATTATTAATTTATTACCTAGTTTAATTTATGTTTTTTTTTCTTCTAAATTTTTTCAAAATTTACTTCTTTTTTACTTTTGAACGCGTTTATTTTATTTATTTATTTTTATGAAAATAAGGAAGCCTTTTTTGAAAACCAAAAAAATTGGAAACATTCAATATTTTATTGTTTCAATTCAACAACTTATCATTTTTTTCAATTTATTATTTTCATTTACAAACTTATATATTTTTAATTCTTTTTAAATTTAATTTTTCAAAAAATGATGAATGGGAAGTGTTTTTGAATTGAAACCGAAGTCCAAAAAACTTGAGAAAAATCTTCTATAAAAAGATAATTAAAATAAAGAACATAGAAGGAAAATAAAAATGAAGTTTGTTATCTATTCTTTAATTTATTTATCCTTTATTTATTGTTGATCAAATTATTATTATGTTCTATTCGTTAATGTATTATGAAATTGTTATCTATTTTAATTTATTTATCCATTATTTACTGTTGAATTTATCCTTATCTACTGTTGATCAAATTATTATTATCTATGTTATAATCGTTATCTAATTTTTAAATTTATTTTTGTTAAAAATGTTCAACAGAAGACGATGAAGGCCGCGACGCCAAATTATTTATCTATCAATCTATAAAAAAAAAAAAAAGTTTTTTCCAGTTTCTAGTCATCTTCGATTTATTATCATTTTTAGAAAATTAATTATTATCATAACAATTTTTTTTTGAGTAAAAAGTTTTCTGAGAAGAGTTCAAGAATGGGTATATAATAAAGTTTTTTTGAGATTTAAAAACAAAAAATTGATAAAATTTTTCAATTTTTTCCAAAAAGAAATTAAAATATTTCTTCTTTTCCTCAAAAACAATTTTTATGGGATTCGAGGTACTAACTTGTAATTTATGGTCATTATTTCCCTTTAAATTTAAAATAAAAACCCGAAATATCATGTATGAAAAATAATATCTCCTTAGTCCTTAATTTTCTCAAATACATACAATTGAAATTTTATTAAAAGTGGAATTCTTCAATTTTCGATTCAGACAATTTTTTTCGAAATTACGTCCAATCACAATTTTGTTATAAACCATTTCAAAATTTTCATTTGAACCAGATTTTTACGTCTGTTTTTGAACATACATTTAAAAAAAAATCATTTAATAGAACGTTTCAAAATTGAAATTTTTTTATTCCTTAGGTATTTTTTCCAGTCTCTTGTTATTTTTAATTTATTTTTATTTTTTTCGATTTTTTATTTCATTTTCTTTCAATTGTAAATTTTTTAATGTTGAAATTTACTATTTTATTCTAGTCGCATTTTCAATTTTATTTACATTTTTTATCTTTTTTTACTTTTTGATTTTTCTCAATTTTTCTTGAATCCCATTCATTTATTATTATTTTTTTAGTTTGAATTTATCGTTAAATTTCCTTTCATTTTAAAATTGTATGGAAATCTTGGAATTTTTTTATTCGTCACTTTTCACAAATTCTGTTCATTTTTAATTCTGTTTTCCCATTTTCTGAAATTTCGAAGTTTTTCCTGTTTTGGTTCCATTTTTTTTTCTTTTCAAAAATATCAATTTCCCAATTTTTTATTTCATTTTTATTACCTACCTACATTTTCAGTTTTTTCACTCTTTTTTCAAATTTTTAATCATATTTCACTTTTTTGCTTCCGAATCATTTTTTATTCCATTTTTTTATAGCTTTCAATTTTTTCTACTTTTTTCGAATTAAAAATTTTTTAATCCGTAATTTTTTCATCAATTTGTCGATTTTCATAGAATTTTTTTAGAATCTAATTTTGTTTAATCTCTTTTTTCAATTTTTAATGTTATCTTCATTTTAGAATCTCATTTCACTTTGTAAGTTTTTGATATTTTGTTTAATTTCGATTTTTTTCCAGGATTTACTTTTATTTCAACTTTTTTTTCCAATTTTAAGATGCCTTCTTTCTGTTTATAAGTTTTTCCTATTTTTTAAATACAATTTTTCGTTTTTTTTCAAATTTTGAATTGGAATCTTCTCGGTGATTAATTTTTCTTTAATTTTTCTATTATTCAATAAATTTAATTTTTTTTACTTGATATAATATTGATTTCTGGTTAAAAGTAACATAAGTTAACTTACCAATGAAAATTATTTTTTCTCGAAACATTCGAAAAACGAGAAATTTTTTACATACCTATTTGTGGAAAAAGAAATTGCACGCGTGCCTTATCATTACACTTATCGCAGAGCAGGCATTTGTAAACCTTGAGAAACACCTGCAACAATTCGGGTCATTTACATATTTTCGCGGAAAAACAGTCTGCGTCTTCAGGTCTGTCTGCACTTGTAAAAAATACTCAATGAGGGATAATTTACCTATACCATGCCACGGGTATGATTGTTCGCGAGCGCCATATACTCGTACCTTGACCGTGTCTGCACGAATGTTCGCGAATTAAGAACACCCGGCTGGTTCGGCTTGTACGGCTACGTATACGTTTACGTATAAATTACTCATTACGTTACGATTCGATTGTAGCATGGCTGCGAAACCTCGACCTAATATCAGGTTCCGACTTCGTCAATAATTATACGGTTCATTAATAAAAATATAGGTACCTATGGTATGAGAAGATATGATACACAGAGAGGGAAAGAGAGATGGCATTAAGTTGGTAATTTGGATGGCATGGCATGCCGAAGATTTCAACCGCTGCTTTGGATGCTACAGTTTACTCGTAAATTGGAATTTTGTCGAAGGTCTTCCTTATGGACCAGCGAAATGAGTTGGGAAAGTGAAAAAAAAAACGAATTGTGGAAGTAAAAAATCAAAAGAAGAAGCTCGGAGTGAAACAGCACCTCTGTCGAATTCGCGTGACGAACGAGACGTTCCACTTTTTTTCCTGACGATCGTCGCATTCGTGTACCTGTCAGTACAATGTTTTGTGTTTCGGCCACAGTGAACTTGCCCCTCCACAGCATGACTCATGAGTCATCGTGTTTCACCGCAGCCTGCAGTCGCTAGCGCCGTCATAATGTATAAATTATTCACTTTATGGATTTCGCGATGTTGCGATTTCGAGCATTGAGCGTATTTTTAAGCTGGCGTGTTCCAAGAATTGCATCGTTGTCATTACTTAGGGACAATCATTTTCAAGGTTCAATTTTCATAGAATTTCATTCGTAGGAAATACAAAGATCATGATGGCACGAGGGAATTTGAAATAGCAGATGGTTTGGCAAAAAAAAAGAAATGTGCACTTGCGGTGCGCCCATTTGGCAACACTCCATTTCTTCTGTTCGGGTAAAAGAGGGGCTGCAATGACTGCGAGGTATTTCCGGTAAACGTGTGTGTACGGCTGGTCAGTGGATTTGGCTGCAGTGTTTTTCGAACCGAAGACCTCCACCCAGGTAGAATACAGGACGAGAGAAGGACGCGGACGTATTAATACGTGATTTGATATTCGTCAATTGAATGAACGCGGGAGCACTGACCGAGCCAGCCGTTACAATGGTGTTAATGTTTTTTAAATTGAGAACACTACGTTTTTGTAGCTCAGACTGTAGGACCTACTACGAAGAAGTAGAAGAAATTTGGAACCATAGATTGGCTTATGGTGATTTAGACGCTCGCCGGCTCGCCTCGGACTTGCATTCAACAGTTGGTTCGAATCTGGCCCGTTTCATTTCAGGTGTGAGTTATGACGCGCGTGTGTGTGTGTGAAGTGCATTGCAGAGGAAACGACGTTACGCTGCGTCCGCGTCGTAGTGCGACTTTATTGATATGTACGTAGGTGGTCACTTAGTCAACTTCAGTCGGAAAGACTCGGCCACACCAATACGACAGCAATACGATGATAGCACGATAGAATCGCGATATTTTTTATCCATATACCGAAGCGGCATTGAAATTTTAAAATGAATCGTACGTCATTTTATTTTCCTTCCTCAAACTCAGTTTTAAACATTTTTTTAATTTTTGCAAGAAAATACGTTTTTGAATTTTTGTGAAAAATAAAATTTCAATTTTTTTTGTGAGAAAAGAATTATTATTACAAAAAAAAAATTGGAGCAATTTTTTTCAATCGTGAAAACTGAGTTGATGACATCACTTCGTATTTTACAGCGCTGCACGCTGGTGCAGTTCATTCACACTTCAAACGAGCTATAATATCGCTATCCCGAGGGTGGCCTGAGCCTGTTTCCTGTTTTGGTTTTGAAAGAAGAGAAAAAGATATTATCGAGTCTGTCTTGAATTGTCGCACTTCCCATTTCTTCTTGAGTCATCTAGGATGATTGTTATCTTAGTGTGTGGAACGAATTATGTTTATTTGATAGGCTGGGGAAAATGTTTCATTCTTGAAAGTTCATCGCTACTACGAGTGATAATATATTTTTTAAATTTATACATAAATTAAGAAATTTTAATTTCAAAAAGCGAATAATTTATCATTTTTTTAAAGGATATTTTTTGGAGTAATTACTTAATATTAAAAAAATTCAATCAATTTTTTTGTTGATAATTTTTCAATTTTTTTGTTAATAATTTTTCAATGTTTTTGAACTTATGGATATCAACCAATTTTAATTTGAAAAATAAACAATCAATTTTTTCGAAGTTGAAAAAAAAATAATATTCTAAAAATTAGTACATAAATTTTCAAATTTTTGGTTCAATTTTTTTTTCAATTTTGATATTTTATCAAAGAAATTTCTAAAATAATTTTTAAATTATGAACAATTTTTTAATTTTTCCTAAAATTAAAAAAAAATAACAATTTCCAAAATTTCAACTGTTTTTTTTTTAAATTCTCATATGTATTTACTTACTACTTGAACGCATGATAGGTAGGTATAAAAAAATTTTAATTTAAAAAAAATGAAAATTTTTAAATTTTTTGCTTAATTGATTTTTTTTTCAACTTGAAGAGAAAAGCATTTCTTAATTTTAATGATGAACAATTACACAAAAGTATTAGTAATATCGAAAATTTTCAACTAAAAACTTTTTAGTCATTCTATTTTTTTGTAATATTTTTCAAGGTAGCTAATTCATATCAAAGTATGTATATTAATCATTTTGCCATTTTTTTATTTTTTATTTCAGATATCAAAAATTTCCTATTTTTTTCTTGCTGTTTTGTTCATTTTTTTTTCAATTTCTCATGAATCGAAAAATTTTTATTCAATGGCTAAAAAATTAACAATTTTTCAATATTCTTCTTCAGTTCACAAATTTAATTTTTTAGTAATATTTATTAGAAAATATTAATTCTAAAAAATGAACAATTTTTCCATTTTGCTGTTTTGTGTTTTTCTTTTTTTTCTTGAATTTTGTAATAAAATATTTCTAATTTTCCAGTCACTTGGTTTTCAGTTTTGTAGGATTTTTTCCAGTTTTGAATTTTTTTGAATTTGCCCATGCATGTTCGTTTCGTATGTTGTAGGTATCCCTATAAATTTTCAGTATCAAAATGTAATATATTTTTCTTTAATTTTTTGTTTCAGGATAGTATTAAACACGTGGACTTTCTAAGCCTCAGCATTCCTTTAAGTTCAGAGAATGTTATTTTAGACTTGAAACTAAACAGGTAATTAAACTTGAGATTTTTATACTTTATACTTGAAAAATTCATTATCAGAATCATCAGATGCAATTTCCTTGTAAATTGTTGGTAATTGATTACCTATCATAATTACAGAATAGGAAATTTTTATGATTCAAATGAAAATTTTGATGAGATAAAAAGTAGTTAGAGGAAAAAGAAAAAATCCATTCGACGCTCATATTTTTTTATTTTTTCGCAGAGATCTCATTCCGAAAAACTATTTTGAAAAGCACCAAAGCCATAACGACGGATACGTTACGAAGTACCCAAAATCTCACGTAAGTTAACGCACAATTCGTTCCATTATTACGATACTCTACCTTGTATAATATTTGTACGGTACATTAAACAAAAGCTCGTCCTATTTCGGGACACATCATGAGCTGCGAAGCGATGAACCGGGAAAAAAGCTCATCGGGCAGGGTAGGCTATTCTCTTCGGGGAGATGGTAGTATTTAGTCTTGAAAAACAGATTTTAATATAGTTGAACTTTAACGAATTTTTTTTTCTACGCGCGCACAGGAAATTGAATTATGTCATTACAACGGAAATATTAGAGGTGTACAGAATTCATGGGTAGCCGTATCCACGTGCAATGGCATCAGGTACGTTCGATTAATATTCAAACGAAATAACCCGCTCTAATTTACATTTTAAGGGGAGACTACGCGTTAATAATAACAATGTACTGGTATTAATTGTTCCCTGGTATAACATTTTTTTTTACCAACGCTTCGAGCATTGTGAGTGACGAGGACAAGATTGGACGCTTTGATTGGTTTTTATCAGTATAAATTTTAGTTCACATTTTTTTAAGGAGAAGGGTTTCTAAATTTTCGCTCAATTTTGGGAATGATTTTTGAAAAAAAAAAAATTGTAGACACCATAATTACATTGTAGAATAATTATTGAAAATTTTTTCGTTTGCAGTAACCAATTTGTTCGAAATGGTGATTCAGTCGTTCATAAATATATGTAATTTGTTCGAATTATAATTAGTGGTCCATTTGTTCGTAAACGATTTGCTCAAGTTGTTAGTGGATGATTCACTCTAGCTGACGCTTCCTTCTTTTACAAAAGATTTTTTTGAATTGAAATTATGTATTGATTTATTCGTTTATTTAACGCGTTATGCTCAAAATTAAGATTCTTTCAGTCGTGAACGATTTACTCGAATTGATGATGCAGACGATTGTCGTCATTGAACGATTAATTTGAATCGAAATTGATAATTTATTCGTTCGCGAACGATTTGCTCAAAATTACGTTGTTCGATGAAATTAGTGATTCATTCGTTCGTGAACAATTTGCTCAAACTGGTTTCACAGTCGTTCGCGAACGGTTTGCTTGAAATAATAACCCAGTCGTTCGCGAACGATTCGTTCGAATTCAAATGAGTGATTTATTCGTTTGTGAACGACTTTCTCGAATTTATGACTCAGTTAACAGTCCTTCTGGAACGATTCATTCGAATCGAAATTGACCACGTATGTTCACAGACGATTTTATTCCCTCAGGACAGAGTGACTCATTCGTTCTTGAACTATTTGTTCGAAATTGTGATTCATTCGTTCACGAAATTATTTTCTATCGTTTATGATTCATTTCTTTTTTTTTTCTTCACTTACAGAGGTGTCATATTCGACGGCGAGGAAATGCACTACATTGAAAATATCCCAAATGCCAACTCAACAAAGCTCACAGATTCTCATCTACTTTATAGTCATTCCGATCTCATATCTTCAAATTTTAGCTGCGGTAAGTACAACGCCACGTGGTTTTTTTTTTCAATAATGATGAAAATTTTAGCTGCGAAGTGAGAAGAGAAAGAAAAACTTCGGGTGTATCGTGCTCGATATAACAACAAAAAGGCCTCCTTTTTTTATACCGATGATACCGCACACACTAAATGCCAATGAACTCTTCGGTACCTTCTAATTGTATTTAGTGCTGTGCGTACAGGGCCAGCTGGGGTTGGGAGGGTTTTTATTGAGAGTAGGTTTTTATCAAGCCCATAGAGAAAATAAGGAATGAATACTCATTTAATAATGTATCACTATTGTCCGAATGGAGAGAGCTCAATGGTTGATAATTTATTATTTTCCTTCTTATGTTCTTTTTAGTACACAACTCGTACGAACGTATAGTGACTTAGTGAGTAGACGTACATATTTACGATTGGGAGACTGCTTTTATTCGGTGTACGGGATGCTGCGAGCAATCAAAAATTACTCATATTTCTGTTTCACGAAGCTTGTGCCAGCCCATGCCCATTGCTCATGCACTTAACATAGGTTATTTTATTAATACTTGATCGAGAAATGCTTATTTTTGATAAAATGTTGTTTCGAAATGTGTACGATGTAATATTAACAATTTGTGGCCGAAAATTGGTGTCGATCTGAGTTAACGATAGGGAGCGATGACGTGCTGAGAAAGTAAATTATTTTCGCATCGTATAGGTCGTTCAGTCCGGGCGAAGAATACAAAAGGTGTTGAACGCCGGATAATTCACCTAGTGGGTTTATTTATTTAGGTATTTATTTTTATCTGATTTTATGAAGGCTGTTGTGTTCGGCCCGGATTTGGAAGGAGGAGGGGGGG
>FIZV01009912.1:0-15327 GCA_900050545.1 Trionymus perrisii | reverse complement strand
GAGGACATCCTCAAAAAGGTACAAATTGAAAAACAAAAACTTTTTTCACTTTAATTTCTTTTTTTTTCAATTTAATTAAATTTTTTTCCAATTTATAATTTATAAATTATTTAAAAGTTCAAATTTTGCAAGTTTTTCTATAAATTTCTGTTCATAAATTACTTAATTAAGTAAAATTAATTACATGCGAAAATTCAACTCATGAAACATGAAAGTCTGAATCGACGCGGAAATTTATTAAGATCTTACAGAATTTTAAAACCACTTTTACAAGATTTTGCATGCAATTTTTATTTCTAATGGAACCACTTTATAAAAATCTCATTTCTTTGAAAATTTGGAGTGAAGTCGGATTTCATGACTTCCCTATCAAATACGCCGCTTACAATAGGGCATTTTGCCTGGAGGTAAAAGCCCTAAAAGCACAGCGAAGCCACCCTCTGTTCTAATTTGTAATTCCGGATATTCACTCTCACACGCTCAATACGTAGCATAAATTGATATAAAATGGCACCCAGGTTTTTCCCTCGCACGTTTCATTTTCAGCAAATCCTAATTCATTTTTTGACATTTCGTAGGTACTGATTTTCTTTAATTTCTCGAGTTGACATCTCAAATGGAAAAACACCCCATTCCAAAGCCACGCAATTTTTACCCTCACTCTACAATCAAAGGGAAACAAAACACTCGAGTAATTTGGCAACGTGTGCACTGTGCAGTATCTGATCCAAATTCGAATATATGAATTATGAAGCATGGCGCACGCAGTAAGTAAATTTAAAAACGATAAATGACTTTTTGATGGCGACAAATGAACCGCACTGTGTGATGGAACACGGCAGGGGACAGGGTATAGAAGAAAAGATTGGAAATAACATCAACGGCTTATTAGATTTGCCACTGGTGCAGTAGCACTGGCAAAACGCTGACGCTATGCTCGCAAAAGCGTTAAGAATTACTCGCTGTTTGATTGTCATAACGATTTTATTACCTAATAAATAAAGAGGGTGCCAACATTGGCGAAATTAGAGACCATATAACTTAACAATGCTGTTTATAAACGTTTACTACTTCACTTTTAAAAGCTTTACAAGCACTCGAGCTTTCATCGCTTAATCAACCGGAGAAATTTATCGTTTCCGCTCAGATTTAATTATTTTTTTTCGTGTCGAGTAATTTTAAAATATTAGCCCAAAAATTTTGTTGGTTAAATTTCTCTGAATATACCTACCGAGTACCTACGCAGTACGCACCTGTGGCGCCATATGCAGAATTAAGCTAAAAACACCCACGTTTAAATTACATATCTACTTTTCACACTCTTTATTTCTAAATATTTATACGATTTAAAAACAATTCCGAAAAAAATAATTCTACATTTGAAAGTGGGAAGGATGTACAATATATTTTTAAAAAAAGAAAGAAAAAGAAAAAAAGAGGATCTGGATCTAGATCTTGTGATGAGTAGATTTGCCCATTTCTGCAGAAACTAGCCTACTCTGAAAAAGTAATTTAACAACAAAAACTGACAATCCAAGATAAAAGTCACACCTTTTTACAATTGACTATAAAAAAATAGAACAATGTCAGTAAACAAATAATGAAGGGTCAAATGCCAATATGAGAAAATGAAAACCCGCAAGCAAAGAAAAAAACTCCCCCTCACCTACACTAGGTACATACTCGACAGTAAATGCGCTGATTTTTCATAATCAAGTAAGTCCTATATGTAGGTTAAAAGGACACCAGCAACACTTTTTTATTCTTCTCAAAAAAGACGCAGCCAGAGAAAGAGAAAAGGATATGCGGCAAAATGAAAAGAGATCGAGGATAACTTCGTGTGAAGAAGGTAATCTAGAAAGAGCCCTTGATTCGGGTTAGAAAATTTTGCGGATTTGCCGCGGCACATTACTCGCAAGTACCACGCTTTGCTGTCAAATAGGTTAAAATCTCTTGTAGATTTAATTAAAAAATAGACGAGAGAGTAAAACTTATTTTAAACTACAGCAATTTCGTATACTTTGATAGCGTGTATGCGGAAGTTACGCTGGTAATCGTATATAAGAAGTAATTGAAATTATTAAAGTTTTAATAGAATAGATTTTTTTCAACTTTTTTTTCTCTCACTGTGAAAATTGGATCTGATTAAATGCAATGACCTGAAAATATGGAATAATTTTACTTTTACGCTTATCGAAAGTTTAAATTATTTCGCGAATAAATTACTTTTATAGGGGAAAAAATGCGCATAAGTAAATTTATGCTTTCCAATACAAACCGAATAAATTCCAGTATCAGTATTCGCCACGATTCGACGATTGGTTTTATTAATGGCTATCTTATAGGACGCGATCACAACCCGAGTTTATATATTAGTTTAACTCGACTAGATATAATTTTAATTTACTTTTTAAATGAAAATAATTACATAGCGAAGTCGTGAAACTTTGCAAAGGAATTAAATTGAACTTGATTAGCTTCAAAATTGAAAAAAAAAAAAAAAGAAAGAAAAAGAAAAATATTTGATCTTTGCTACACTAGTACTCTCTTATTTGAATGAAGTGCACCAAAAAAATTAATAAGAGTCGTAACATGCTTTTGTACATTTTTGTACACTGACACAATATACAGGGTGTCCCGATTAAGAATAACATCATTATCTGGTTAGTCTGCAACTTATTTTAACAAAGCCTAGATATGTTTGCCTATCCTCACTATTGAAGAGACCAAGATACTGCGTGTTGACATTTTTTTTCGCCATTATGAAGTGTTAAGGGGTGAACGATTGAAAACAATCCAAAAACCAATTTTGAAACCCTCTTAACTGGCCCAGTCAGCGGCGTATTTGACAGGGAACTTATGGAAGTCCGACTTCATTCCAAATTTTCAAAAAAATTAGATTTTTATAAAGTGATGATAAAAAAAATAAAAAAAAATTGAAACCTTGCAAAAGTGATTCAAAAATTCTGCAAGATCATAAACAAATTTTCCCCGTTTATTCAGACTTTCATATTCCAGGGGTTGAATTTTTGCATGTTTAATTTTAATTGATCATAATTTATGAACAGAAATTTTTAGAAAAACTTGAAAAAAATGAACTTTTAAACAATTTGAAAATTAGAAATTGAGGAAAAAAAAATGAAATTAAAAAAAAAATGAAATTTAAGTGAAAAAAGTTTTTGTTTTTTCGATTTGTATTTTTTTTCAGACGGTTTTATTAGAGCTCTAGTTTTATGTTTCTTTTGATTTATTTTGGAAGTACGTGAGCGGGGGGAGGAGGGAGCGGGACTATTTTTTTAAAAATATTCCTTAAAAAAATTACAGTTCATCCATTATTGTTTTGAAAATTTTAAAAATTTATAATTTCAAAAAATTATTGGATCATTAAAAATTAGCAGTTTTGGAAAATTTGTAAATTTTGGAAAATTTGTGAATTTTAAAAAAGTTTGTCATTTTTTGCAAATAAGTCAATTTTGAAAGATTTGTAAATTTTGGAAAATTTGTTAATTTTTAAAAATTTCTAAATTTTAATTTCGAAAAAAAATGTCAATTTAGGAAAATTTTGCAATTTTTAAAAATTTAACAATTTTTGATAAGGAAATGACTTGAAAATTCCGCAATTTTTTAAAAATCACTAATTTTTGTGAATTAGAAAATAAAAAAAAATTCAACGATTTTGGGAAATTTTAAAATTTTTAAAAATTTTGCATTTTGGACAATTCAAAAGTTTTTAAAAATGTGAAAAAAAAAATTATTCTGAGAAAGTCTAATCCTCGAAATTAAAAAAAAAAAAAATGGTACAGTTCTTCAACAAGTTTAATTTTCAATTCATTTCATAAAACACCCTCTTCCCCTTTGAAAAAGTGACACTGTAATCTATCGACTTTCCGACTTCCGTATATTTTTCCTCTCAGAATCGCCACTGCCATACCATCATGATTATCAACGTAATATTCTTGTTTTTACCCTGAATTTAGACGATTACAACGTTCAACTACCTCCTTGGATATGCCAACCGTGGGTTCGAATGGCACCGGAATTACATATAGAAAAAATGCTACAATTAAGGAATCGAGATACCGATAAACATCAACAAACCAATGAAAAAGAGGTACCTAATTTTTCTCGTGATCGTAATAAGAGTTGAAAAATCTTCAATTTTGCATTTTTTTTCAACGAGTTTCATTTCCTAGAATGTCCAGTCAAGTTCTAAAAGAGAACTCGAGGGTGACCTCGAAGACCCCGAAGGTGTTTCGAAGAAAAGACTGAAAAAATTGGCCAAAAAGACTTCAGCTAGTCCTCATTGTAGAAAGAATTACATCTCTTGCACTAATTGCCTGAATCCCGTGGTACGCAGTGTTGCTAAATTACGTATTTATGATTTTATTTATTGAGTAATTATTTTTTCATCGTATGGCATATTTTCAGGGATTAAAATGCGAATACAAGTTATGCAAATTGTGCTGCAAAGCTAAATGTATCAAGGAAGTTTTAGATTGTCAAGGACATCGAATTAAAGTAGCTACGAGAAAAGCACTTAAAATTGAAACAATGGTAAAATGAACTAAATCATTCATAACTATTCGAACTACGATTTTAACTTCATTAACATAACCTCGTATTGTTTGAAAAATTAGCAAACCGAACCGATAAAGACGTGACGAATGCATCCAAAACCGTATTCGTTTTCCACGAACGAATATCGAAGAGCGTTACATTCGATCGAATGCGGCACTAGCACGTTAAAAATTTACGAACTTTAGTAACGTCGATTATCAACGTGAACGAAAGCATATCGAAGCCTACGAGATGTTGAATTTCTCTTCGGGGATATGAAAAGGCATCTTTCAGATCGTAATATCGACACTTTACTCCATAAAACGTCGAGCTTGCACGTTTAATGGCTTGTTTTTCATACCGACGCTCGTTTATGGCTCAGTGTATGGTCGTTAACGATGGCTAAATTGTGACGGTATGTCAGCTCAAATGATACTGGTGAAGTTACCACGTACATAGGTTCCATATCAAGCTGGTAAATACGATTAAGGAAGAGGAAATCCGTGTTTTTATTTATTTAGTAATTTTTTTAACGTAGGATTTACATACATGTTTTGTGAACGATGGAATCGTGTAAATAGTTCGATTTTATTGAGAGATTTTTTTACGTATGTTCTTATCGAAGTATCGTCATGGTTAGGCGGATTTTTCCCAAAGTAAATTCAGTTTGTCAAATATTTAAAGTGTAATATGTAAATCTTACGCAGTCGTTTGAATTTTCTGTGATATATTTTCTAATAACGCTGTATTTTGTTTTTAATTATTGTACAGTTGTATTTTGATTGTAAATAAACGTGTTTTTTTGCCCAATTTTTAATGTTGAAATACTAACGTTGAAATTTGATGGAAGACAACGAGTCCACCATATTTTCTCTTTATTAGTAAATCATTAGTACTTGTAAGCAACCTGACAATATCATTGAGAAAATAAGATTTTATTACCAAATTAATATAAATGTAGGTACAATAGAAAATATAACAATTTTTTCAATAATTAGTACATCGGTTACATATGCCAACTTCATTTTCATCAAATTTCCATAAATGCGAAACCTGAGATGTTGGAAACGATACCAAACAAAAAAAAAGACACATGACTGAAGTTAATTTTCCAAAAACGAAATAGAATCTGTTAACTTCTTAAACGCGTGGAAGTCTGAACGATTTTCTTGTATATTTTCGACTATAGGAGTTGGAAACACGTAGGTATCGTCGTATCTCCAACCGTGCTGGTTGGCGAGATTTTTAGTATTTTGGAGATCATAACCGACATATTTACTCAATGCGGCAAGAGTCAGTGATGAATACGATTTACCAATCAAGATTACAGTGTTTTTGCGAATTTCTTCTGCAAATGAAGCACAACTTTAGAAATGTATCGGTGTTATATCGAAAAGCTGATTTATCAACGCATACCTTCGACCATCTGCATAATGGGCATTACTTCAGCTGACCATGAAAACTTCAGAGCCGAATATACCTCCGGATAATCGCGTTTCCTCATCGCTTTACCCACTCTCCATATGAACTCGAGTTCTGTTAACGCACTCTTGGTCGCAAGAGGGATTCGTTTCCATAAAAATTTAGCGGAGATTCTGAAAAAGTACGAATATCAGACCGAAACTTGCGGCGTTTTGTTTACCTTGTAGATATACTTACAAGTCATTTTTGTAAAGGTAAATGGCGAGCAGTTTGGCATATTCGCTATTTGATAAAGCACCAGCGTTCTGTAAACGAGATCGATTAATAATACACGACGCGACGTAAAATTGTGTGATTTAGTGTTGAAAACTTACGATGATTTCCTGACGTTCCAATTCTTCGGCGATTTTACTCAAGTTTTCTACTCGTACGACCATTGTGATGTGTTAAATTGACATTTTCGGTGTAAAATAATGGAAAACTAGATACTATCGTTCGAAAAAACAGAGCAATTTTTGTAATTTTTGTTGGAAAAATGAAATTCACAAAGATTGAAAAATTTTCTGGTTTGTTGTTATTTCTTTTTTTCTTTTTTTGGCACAACGTGTAGCGGATTTAAACTTTAAACTTGGAGTTTTTCAAAGAGCGTCTATGGGCATTTCGAAGAGTAGCTTTCTAGTTTCTTGACGAATTCGGAGGAATCGGAACCACGTGTGATTGTGATTACGTGATTTTGTTAATTTTGTTTTGTTATTATAGATTTTAAAATTTAAATTCATTAATTGATATTATTTTGTTCCTGCTCATGTCATTCTCTTATCGAATTCACAATGATTGAAGATCGAATAAAGTTGTACAAAAAAGCAGGAGGTAGTATCATCGATCATAAACCGGTGTTTTCTGCCAACTCCAAGTAAAATTTAAACCTAATTTCTATATTATAGCGTTTTCCATCGCTAAAATTATCAAATAACGTTCCTCTGCTAGGATATTATACGTCGGATGTGGTCCGGTATTACGTTTATTCAGTACAGATACGGGAGAGCACATACGAGATGTGGATTTTTGTGCCATTACATGTGATAAGCCAAAAAGCAGTATTGTTGACATAAGTCTGCACCCTTTCGATAAAAATACCGTAGTTGTGTGTTTCGAAGAAGGAAGAATTATTGCTTGGTCTTTCGAAACTAGTTCAGTTAATCGTAATGTCGTAAGTTGTGCATAGTTAGGAGTTTATCATCTTTCCTTTTCTAAATTCGTATTATCAATACGCTACTTATTTTAGTTATTGGATGTTGGACCGTATCGTGTAGTTCGTATGAAATTGTATGTTTCCGAGCAAAACAATACCTTCGACATTATTATCGCCAGAAAATTTGGAGACGATGAAGAAGTATTGATATTCTATGAAACAGGAATTATAAAAACTGCCGTGAGAAAGAAGTAAGTTTTTATATTATCGTACTGTTGTATCAAAGCCATATTCTAATACTGGAATTTATGATTTTAGATTCAATTTCTTAATGCATAGTTGGTCGGTAACCGAACGTGGAGGTAAAGATTTTTTGGCTGGAGTGAATGCTGAAGCTTTGAGTGTATATAACTTGAAAACTGGTAGATTAAATAAAGAGTAAGTTTCTTTGTTCGTTTGGTAGTTATTTTCAATTGTTTTGATAACGCATTTCATATTTTTTCTTGAGCAGTATAATCATCGGCAATGAAAGATATTATACCTGTGTTTCGTGTCATCCTTCTGAAGAATGTGTAGCTGCAGGTGATAATATCGGAAGAATTATATTATGCTATGATTTTCTGAACGGTAGTAATAAATCACCGCAGAAAGTCTTCCATTGGCATACGTTGGGAGTAAACGAAGTCATTTTCACTTACGCGGGTAAATTGATGGAAAAAATTAACGTTATATGCGTTCTCGAATATTATTTCCAAACTTATTTTATAGGTAGTTCATTCTACAGCGCAGGTAACGAACACGTATTGGTCAAATGGAATGTTGATGCTCCAGATGTTAGATTCTTCTTACCCAGGTTACCAGCTCCGATCGTTCATGTTACCGTAGCACCGGATAATCAATACGTGGCGCTTTCCACGTTAGATAATGGTAAAATTCGTTTAATTTAACAAATTTCACCAAATACGTCGATTTTTCTAACATTTGCCAATATTGTTTTCAGGTATTGTAGTGGTCGATTCTCAAAACAAAATACAATGTTCTCTGCAACAATTCACGTGGGGATTTATGAGCATTCCTGGTCAGAAATTGTGCGCCAGTGGACTTGTCGTGGATCCTCGTTCAGAGTGCATCGTTTTGATCTGGAAACCAGGTCATATTCAGTTCTTCTCTCCACAATATTCTTCGTTAATTTACAATGCAAGTGGAATCTTCATTTATTTTGGAATAACGAGTAAAATTAATTTCTTCTTACGTTTTTCAGATGGATATCGTGAATAAAAATTATGTGTCTCAAGAGAGAACGAAATCAATTACAAATTCTAAAGTAGTTGCGATAAATTTTAGTTCTGATGGCACCTGGTTGGCTACATCTCAGTTCAGAGATGATCCGGATTTTCAATCTGATACTATCTTGAAGTTTTGGTTATTCGAACGTACATCCCAGACGTACGTCCTATTTCACTTTTTCCCCTTTCCCCTGATTTCATCTTCGCTTCTCGAAGTTTGTTCTTCTGCTTTTAGGTATAAGTTGACATCTTGTATAACATTACGTACAACACGTTGTAACGAAGATAATATTTCAACCATTTAATTTAGATTCATCTTCGGCTGAAATCGATTATCTCTGCGCCACTATGTGTTCAGATAATAAATTTAGATTTTGGATTAACGGCGCTAAAAGTAATTACGAGGCATATTCTGAATTAATGCGATTCTTTGATATGAATTGAAGATTTTTTTTTTAATTTTCAGATCAAACTACGCATGGTATTTGGAAATGCCACAGCATAGGATATTATAAAGATTTCCCATTGTGTGACATTTCATTTAGTAACGACGGTTCTTTATTAGGAGCAACGTTTGGACCTTGTTTTACCGTGTGGGACGTTGAAAGTAACAACATGAAGTGTAGTCTTACCAAAGGATCGAAAAAATTGAAGTAGCTATTGTCTCTAGAAGCTATCAGGATAACTTGAATGTAGTTTCAACAAAAATTGATTTCTTTTTAGGCAAATTATATTCGGTAGCGGCGATTGCTCATTTATTGCGGTGACTTGTACAGATACCTCGTTATATGCTTGGAATTTACTATCGCTTACTTTGATTTGGAGCATCGACTTGAATATTTCATTTATCGTAGCCGATCCTAGATCAGAATTTTTTGCTGTATTTACGCTGGAAAATTCTCGTAATTTTTTTTGCTTCGCTTCTATCCAAGCCAAGGTACAAAAATTACGATTGATCGCAATTAATTTGTATTTCAGTATTCATTTTCCGAGCTTCATCCTCCGATTATGTTTACCAAAACAAAAATCTTTGCGAAGACAATAACTACGTACTAAACGCTGTTTTCTTTCCGACTACGAACAATATAAATTTCCAGGATACAGATTCGAGCTCACATTGGCTGTGTAATTCATCACTATATTTTTTCAACTCATCACAAGTAAAAAAACTTTTCAACAAAGGCTAGACTTTGGGGGTGAAAAATGTATTTGTAATCGCAAGTGATGATTTTTTAAAGGAATTGATGGCATTCGAGTACCACGTGAAAGAAACAAAACCAGATAAGTTGACATTTATTTCGGAAAAATCGGCTGCTACTCCGTTCCAAGCTTTAGTTGCTAAGCAGACTGCTTCGAGTGTTGAGAATAGAGTGATTAAGTCACATTTGCAACTAGGAGGATCCTGGGCTGAAACTGTTTTTCAAGTACAGTTCCCATTCATTTGATTCGTAACGAACTAGAATGTTGAATTTATTTCATTTCCATTTTCCAGTTTATTCATTCTCCTGCTCATGCAATGCCGCCGGTTCATCAGCTAACGGAAGATTTGCTCAAGTCATTAATCATAAGTCGAGATATTTGAAAAATTAGCATAAATTGACACACCTTACAAGATCCGGAACCATCGTGGTCGGTCGTGAAATGCTGGGAATAAGCCGTTGAGGATTAGAAGATCGGTAGGCAAGGTAGGCAAGCCTGTCAAATCATTGCGTCACTTGAACAAACTCTTCATCTAATTTTAGAAGTGGTATTTTTGAAAAATCATTTCTGTGCGGTCTTTACAAAAAAATGCATATTGCGAAATTTAAAATTATCATCGGCTTTCTATCGATATTTGCAGAATTTTTTTACGATTTGTTTTTATTTCTACGAATAAACATTGTTTTTAAAAGGCAACGACTTGTTAATCAATCAGTACCTGGAGGATCTGATCGGCCGTTGAAATGGTCGTATAAATTTTATTTTACGTTTCAATTCTAATCTGGCTTCTCTTCCTTTAATATGTAAATTAACCAGGTATTTGTGGAATATCCCGATTGAGAAATGGTACACTATTTCGCCCAAACTGATAACGCTAGCCCCCACAAATAACCCTATAGCTCCGCCAAAATATACTGAAAATTATTACCCGAATGTTACTTGAAATACAAATAGAGTAAAGATATTTTAAAAACTCACCTATTAAATCTTTTCGCTTTCTCACCACATTTCTTTTGAATTTTTCAGATGGTAAGTGATCGATTGCTAACTCTATTATGGAAGTATCTTCATCGCGGTTCCTGTTATGAAAAAGAATTATCGTCGCAGCGATTCTTTTTATCAAGTATTAGTTTATAGAAAGTGCTATTACCTGAAACTTTCTTGCGATACGATTTCCATCTCGATATCTTCGCAGGATGGTAAACAATCGCAAGACAGGCCAGGTTTATCTTCCCATTTTGGTTTCAGAACTACAAAATCGTTGTACATCTGACTCAAACAATTTAATCCTTCGAAATTACAATGTAAACTTTTTTCTGTAAAAGAAATACGTTCGTTAACGATAGCGCTAAAGTAGCAAAATTTTATTACCTATCAAAAAACGTACTTGCTTTTGGCATCAGATGCGAGGTACAATTGCACTTCATTAATTGATTTTGCATCCTGCAATTGACCAGACAAGCACTATAGCTATATTTGTCGCTAACTTCTAGGTAGTTTTCTTCAGGAAAGCGACAGTTTCGCCGACTGATGTCGATAAGTCTTAATTCTGGTTCATTTTCAATATCTTTCACAGACATTGTATGTTTAGTATGAATATTTGGAATTGATTTCAAGGTTTCAGATGTAATAGAGTTGTAAAAAGGGATATCGTGTTCAGAATGCGCGTAAACCTGAAAAAATAATAATTTCGTGTTATATTTTTTTGTAGATTTAGAATGAAAGGTTATAGCTGTGGCCGACAACTTGGTATTTAGTTTACAACTTTACACAGCGCTCAAGTTAAATGCAAAATTTCTGAAGTGGAATGAATTACACGAATTACATCCTAGATCCGTGAAACTCTGAAAATGCAAAAATTACATAGGCTTACACACTAGGTACTGGTACTTGTTGACATTTCTGGTGTTTTTATGAAGAAAAAAATAAATATCTTATTTTTAGAAAAAAAAACCTGTTGCCAAAATTTTTTTGAAGAAGATTTCTTCAGTTTTCTGGTAATATAATAGATTAAAAAAAATGAAAAACAGTTTTAAAAATCCTCAATTTATTCAAATCAAAAAAATCAATTTTTGAGAAAAATTTCTTATTTTTAGAAAAAAAATTCTTAAATGTTGACTTACTTTTTTGGAAACAAACCTACTATAGTCTGTACAATTTAAATTGAGCCCTGAGCATTTTGTAAACAAATGCCAGTTAACCAATAGGAATGCTGGAAATGACTTTTCTAGCATTCCTATTGGTTAATTGGCATTTGTTTACAAACCGCTCAGGGTCCACCTTAAATAAATTGTACAGAACTACAGACTAAAGGAACATACAGAATTTGGTTCCCTTTTAAAAATGGGTTGTGTTTTGTGTGTATGTTTTTTTATGTTCTTTGTTATTCTTTATTAACATTTCTGTATTTTTATCAATTTTATTTTAAAACCCATCAAGTAAACAACTGAAATGTACCAAATGGTTTTCGAAACAAGAAAGCATAATTATGTAAAATGTAATACAATGGAATCACAAGCGAAATGAAATGAATTACCAAAACTCAATAGTACTTAGGTAATGTATAAGTATGTATGTATGTACCTAGTACCTACTACCTAGTTCATCTCATTCTTGTATCATTTTATCAACCGCCTCGAAAAAATTTTAAAATGAATTTTAAAACACTCCGAAGCTCTCATACTTTTGAACTTTTTAATTCATATTGCAACGTTATCCCCGACTTTGTGTTAGTGCAATACGTGACACTAACAAGGTTTGAAAAAAATACTGAAAGTAAAGGCCTATCTATCCACTCCGGGCTTATTTTAATCTTAAAATAAAAACTTTCAAAAGAGAATTGTGGGTATATAAAATGAGGAGAATAAATATTTAAAGGCTAAAGTCGCCTAACAGAAACCGTGGTATAAACAAAGCATCATAATAAATTTATTATGCTGCGAGAACTGAAAATAACAAAATGTAAAGAAATAATTTCCATCCACTTCGTTAACTTTTGTTGAAGATTCTAAAATAAATGTTGAAATTTCTAATGTAAAGTGTAAAATATTTTATTCAACGTTACTTTTTTTTATTCGATTATAAAAATTGAATTTAATTTTAAATATTGACGAATTAGAAGTGTCAGTATTGTATAATAAACTGGAAAGTGAATTTTTATTTATTTCTAATTTCTGTTTTACTTGATAAAAATTATGAAATTACTTTTTATGTTCTCGTTACGTATTTAGATGTTTCCATGTAGAAAATTTACTAGGGAAACTTGTTATTTGAAATCATTTACCATACCTATCTATGTATATCTATAGCTGTAGGCACTTTGTTCGTTGGTGATAAAGCTTCATTGTGTATCTACTATCTACCTAGTACTACCTAGTACCTACCTACCAATTCTATGTGAAACATGTGCCATGGAATGTTAAAATGAAAGTATTGTTAATGTACAATTTTTACACTGAATGATCAAATACTTAATAAATGTTTTAAAAACATTTTGTTTTTCTAAGTAAAATATACTTTAATAATTAGATATTACAGGGCTAATCAATGAGGTAGATATTAAAAATGAATAATTAGACGCGAAAGTTTTTGGAAAAGCTCGTGAAATATGTTAACTTTCTGTACTGCTGAAACCTGAATAAATAAGCATTGCAATTGTGTGGGCTTAAAAATTAAATTTCGGTTAACTTTTCCATCTATCTTGGTGTTTTGTTAACCTACTTTTTAATTCATCATTTTAATGAAATCCAAATAAACTCGCGTCGTGATTAAATATTAGGTTGCACACTTGGCGAAAGAAAATTTTCGTTTTTTTCTCGGGGTGCAATAAAAATACAACTATAGGTACGTACCTTCCAGAATATGCATAGTACTTAGTACTTAGGTTCTCTTTCTCTTCTCTTTTACTGAAGCACTTCGTATCAAAACTTTCAACCACTACCCTCCTAATATCATCTATCGCCATTGTGGATTACACTTCGACTAGAAGAAACTTCGTAATTAGACAATGAACTGCGATAAGATTTAGTAAAATATAAATAAGTTACATTGAAGTTCATGGCGTTCAATGAAAGTAGGTACACGAGACTTGAACGCAGTTATCAAAAGTGAGATTATTAACGGGTGGTTTTCACCCTTATCGTTCTCTCTAATACATATAACAGTAGGTACGAGAAGTATTTAAAAACAACAAAAACTTCCCCCCGGTTTAAAGCTTTCATCAGTCACACAGCATCTTTCACACTGTTTAGAACCGTTCTTTTTGTATATGCCTTAACACACTCGTACAATTTTTTTTTTCGTAAATTTTATTTTAATAAGTAAGTATACTCGATGATTTTTTTAAATGTTGTTTAAGAAAAAAAACTGTTTTTTTAAACCATGTTTTTTTTTTTTTTTGACAGTGCAAAAAAATATTTTAATATTAGCAGCTTCGATTTTTTTTACAATTTTCGCAAATGTAGCAGAGTCTCAACTTAGAGAAGAAGCTTGTGAAACGATTAAGTCCAAAATACACATAACCAAAGGTAATTTTGTTTTTATATGTTTTAAATAGAAAAACTAAAATTATAAAGTATAAATTTTCTCAAGTTCGCAAATTCATTTTCTTTTTTTTTTTCAACTTACCTCTATGAAAAATGAACAGATAGGTGTTACAAATTAAAGATCGAATTAACAACATTATTGATTTATCATGACGAGATTTATCTCATAAGTAAGCTTTTTTCAGATGAATTTGATGAATTAGGGGCAACCGTAAGAAATTGCGTTGGAGATGTAGATGTGAATAGATGCGAAGGAGCTTGCAATTCCAAAGTCTCGCCGAGTGCAATAACACCAAATGGATTTTCAAAGGTTGGTACCTATATGTATATCAATAGTTAATTCCTGTCTACCCAAAATGGAAAAAAAAATTAAAATTTTAGCTAAACTTTAAAAATATGATTATAAAATGTAAATTTATTCAACTAGGCTTCGGTTAGAATTTTTAAATGAACGATAAAAAATGAATACGAATCTACACGAAGAATGGAAACGTAGGTAGTTACTTTTGAAAAGAAAAAAAACAAGATGTTCTGAATAACTTTCAAAAACGCAGACACCTCTTATCTTTTTTCGCTCATAACTTTTCAAATATTCGTTTGAACAAAAAAATTGTAATAACTAAAATTAAAGGTGATAAAATTTGCAATAAAAAAGGTTGTATATTTTTTCGAAAGAGGAACGCCGGGTGGCGCAAACCACAAGTAGAAGTATGTAAAGTCTGTAAAGGATGAATAAAATAAATACCCCCCCCCCCAATATTACCAAAAATATGATACAGTTTCGAATGTGACTTTGCATAGACTTCAAAAAAGCTTATCAAACATTGGTGAACCTATAGCTTTAAAAAAATGTGCATATCAATAACACTCGGTGCTTCCAATAGAAAAAAAAAATAGGTGAAATTTACTAAAAAATTCCTTCGATCATTTCTTTCTACAAGTTAACGGTGATATTCCTTATTGATTCGTGGAAATTTGGTGGATTCTTCATTTCTTTCACCCTAAATATTTTGACACGATGTTTTTGCGCCACCCGTTCACTTTTTGAAAAAAGTAAATACCGGGTGTACAAGAATATGTGAACCCCCCCTGGGATTTTTTGTTTCAAAAAATTAGGTTGGCAAAG
>FIZV01009911.1:0-13264 GCA_900050545.1 Trionymus perrisii | reverse complement strand
AAAATTATAAAAAATTTACGGTTTTTCAAAAGTAATAAAAATCGATAAAAATTGCAAATTTCTCAAAATTTCTCTAAGTTGAAAAATATGAAAAATTAATAATTTTTTTAATTGATAAAAGTTAGCAATTTCTCAAAATGGGTTGAATTTGAGTGTAATAGAAATTGATAATTTTCCAAAATCAGTAAAAAAAACATCAACACTCTGAGGATACCAAAATGAAAAATTATTCAAAATTGATAAAAATTGAAAATTATAAAAAATTGATGGTTTTTCAAAAGTAATAAAAATCGATAAAAATTGCCAATTTCTCAAAATTTCTCCAAGTTGAAAAGTATGAAAAATTAATATTTTTTTTAATCGATAAAAATAAGCAATTTCTCAAAATTGGTGGAATTTGAGTGTAATAAAAATTGATAATTTTCCAAAATCTGTAAAAAAAAACCATTAACTTTCTGAGGATATTAAAATGAAAAATTATTCAAAATTGATGAAAATTGTCGAGTTTCACGCGTGTGTTTCGTTTAGAATTGAAAATTAATTACAATATTTATTAATTTACTAACTAAACTAAATAAAATGAAAAATATGTATGTACTTCATTTAGGGGGAGGGGGATTAAGGAGACCAGGGGGCCCTTAGCAACTACTTGCCCCGGGGTATTTTCTTCCTAAATGCGGCCCTGCTCATATCATTACATTGTATCGAACAACTGGACCGGAGGCTGCCTCAGAAATACGAGTTATTCTTCAGAATTGCATTAAGACACATTCTTAGAATAGGACAGAGCGAAAAAACGAAAGACATACAGATAAAGGGAGAGATGATAAGATAAATGCGTATACGTGCGAGCAATGAGCATTACGGCATCGTGTGACAATCTAGAAGACGCGTGTAATATTAATTACATAACATCGTCATCTCGATACGAACGCGTTTATTTGTGACGCGACAGCGAATAAATCATACTTACACTACGTGCACTGTACCATACTCATCACTTCATCAGCATCGCAGAGAGTTATGCGGTTAAACTTTGTTGTATAGGTGCTTGGTTCTCGTATGGATGCTGTGATATTACAAATTTACGCGAACGCCTTAAAATAAGTACACCTCGGGTACCTACTGGGCTACTGCTGCTCTTGCTGCTGGCTTCTTATGGTGCGGTAACGGGAACGATGATCTTCGGTGGTATTCTCGTATATCTGCGCCCTACGCCTATGGTCTCAGTTATCGATTACAATAGGCTGATTGTGTGAGATGTGATGTGAGATCCGTCACAACAACAGGTCTGCTTATATGACAAAGCTTTGTACGGGGTTACGAGCCGAACAACCGTGCAATTGGATAAGGTTACGATAGATAATATGTATCATGGGTGTGATTTTTATTTTATATTTTCTTCGCGTTTCGTTTGTCTTGTTCGCGATGATGTGTAGTGCCAGTGTGACGAATTTCAGACTGCTTGTTCTTCGGTGTGCCCTTCTGCATGGTGTACATACTCGTATTATGTCGATGTGTGTACGTGTAGTCGTCCTGTGCACTCATCGAAGAATAAGATGTAGATTTAGTGAAAAAGCGTATAGATTAGAGGTCGAATGTGGAATAATTTTTTAATTATTTCGCATTCATAGGCCTACACTTTGTGCGGAGAAGGAACGAAAGGCTATGGAGACTTGAATGCTGGCACAAGTATTAAGGCGAAAAAGATAGATTGAGAAAGTGAGCCATATTTATTACCTAAGGATCTATCTAGTTGAGATAGGTAGATGATTTGGCCCTGTATTCATTTTTCAAAATTAATTATCAAATATTATTGAAGAACCCCAAAAAAAATTTCCTCCCCACCCCTATACACGAAAACTCGATTTTTCTCAATAAATTTCCATTTTGTGAACCGTGCGAGCAAAAAGTTCGAAATTTGTATGGTAGTACCAGAGAAGTGGTGACAAATTTTTGAGGATTTTTTTTACAATACACTCTGGCCAAAAATCTCCTTAGAAATTTTCAATTTACTACAATTTTAGAACTTATTCTTAGTACGAAAATTTTGCTGTTTTATTAAAAATATCTATTTTTGGAGTGATTTTTTTTTTTTTTCAAAATTCATATATTATGGTACTTACTTACAAAGAGTGGTTACTAGATTGTGAGATTTTTCATTAATTTTCATGGAATATCTGGAAAATGTACGATATTTTTTCTCTTAAAATTTTTTTTTTTGAGGATTTTTCCAAAGATTTCAAAGGAAACTTTTCAATAGAAAAGAACTGAAGAAAAATGTGAGATTTGTAAAAAAAAAAAATTCGTAAGAACTTTTTGTACAATAAAATCTTAAAGTTTTTAAAAACTTAAATTTTTTATTATTTTTTTTTTCTGAAGAAAAAGATTCAGAATTAGACTTTTTTCCAAAGGAGATTTTTTAATGAATTTTTATGAATTTTTTTTCAGCAGGTTAGTTTGAAGAAATTAAAAAAAAAAAATTAATGAAGGTTTTTTTTTCGGAAGAAAGTTTTCAAAATTTTTGAAAATTTTTCCAAAAAATTTGAAATAGGAAATTTTGAAAAGAAAAATGAGGGATTCATTCAAAAACTTATTTCAAAAATATTTTCCCCAAACATCATTTTATTGAAAATAATCTTTTAAAAAAATAGTTGATTATTTTTTGCAATTTTTAACAGAATTTTACGGAAGAATTTTTACAAAAAATTTTCCACGAATTAAAAAAAAATTATTTACATGTGATTTTTTTAGGGGGGGGGGAGAGATTTCTAATTAAAATATTTCAATTTCTATCAAGAATTTTTGTAAAACAAATTTTTCAGTTCATTTTTTTTTTTTTTTTTGAAAAAATTTAGTGGATTTTTTTATTTAAAAAAAAAAAAAACTTTAAATATTTTTGAAAAATTTTCTTCAAATTTCAAGAAGAGAAATTTGTAGAAAAATTAGGGATTTGGGCAAAAATATATGTACCTATTAAAAAAATTATTAAATATCATTCAGATTGAGAAAACTTTTCAACGAAAAAGTCTATTTCTAAAAAGCATTTTTTGCAATTTTCAAGAAGAATTTTATGCAAGAAATCTTTCACAAACTTTTTTTTCTCGAAAGTTGTTTTCAAAATTTACGTAGTTTTATTCTGCAATGTGATTTTTTCAAGAGAATTTTTAAATTAGAAAATTTCACATCTCTTCGGGAAGTTTTGTGAATCATTTTTACAGATTTTTTTTCTACTGCATTTTTTTTTCTAAAAAGTGAAAGAAATTCGAAGGAATCCCTTCCAATAAAATTTTTCAACATTTTTGAGAATTATAATAAAATTTAAAAATTTTTGGAAGGAAATGCGAAAAAAATGAGAGGTTATTAAATTTACGAGTAATTTTGTTTTAAAATTTTTTTTCAGAGATAGTGAATTTTCAAAAATAATTATTATGCAAAAAAAAAAATGTTACTTTTTCAAAATAGTTCTTTTGTGGAAAAATTTCAGTTAGAAAACGACACAATTTTCAAGGAAATTTTTTTAAAGAATTTTTTTAATAGAAACTTTTCAAGAAAATTCTTTCTAAAATTGCAACTATAAAAATTGTCAAAAATTTCTGAATTTCTAAATTTTATTTTAAAATAAAAATCTAGCAATTTTTCAACAGATTTCTCTGAAATTTTTTCTACGAAAATGTTTTAATGTGAACATTTCAAGTCTTACTCATAAAGAAATTTTTCAAAGAAAATTATTCTAGAAATATTTTTATTTCACAAAATTATTAAAAATAATGTTTATAACAGAAAAAAAATGAAGATTTTGTTTTCTGAGAATTTTTTTCAGAGAATTTCATCGTTTAAAAAAATTAAGAAATATGAATTGAAAAAATAGATACAATTTTTGAATTTATGTTTTGATACGAATTGACTACATTGAAAATTATTTTCAGAAGTAACCAATTCTGAGATTGTGAAAAAATTCATGAAAATCTAGAATATTCAATACTCTTAAAAACCAAAAAGAATATACTAATTGAATAAATGTGCAATCGTTTGAAAATAAAATTTGATGAAAATTCTCATCAATTTTAAATTTGAAAAAAAATTGCAAAATTTCACTCACACTTACGAATATAATTTTTGTACCAGTGCCTATTAAAATATTCTCATTTTGAGAAAAAAGAAAGAATGGAACATTTCCTTTCACTTCTGTTATTCAAGCTCCTCCTATAAAAAAAATTCAATGTCTTTCGAGCAATTTTGATGGAATTTTTTTTTTTCGCAGACTTATCGTCATCTGAGCATCTCTTTTTACGACTTGGCAAACTCTGTAATAAAACTGTAAAATGTCATTTCAGCAGGCAGATCTTCATGGCCTAGAATAATAGAGATAAAAAAATAAAACACGTCTGTACGTGCCTAGATGCTGATGCAGTCGTTGGTAGCATCTGGCTTGCATTTAATATGTATATACGAGCAAAGAAATGTAGAGAAGAAGGCGCTTGCCCAGAGTCAACGTTCTCTCGTATGCAGTTCAGGTTTTATACTCGTAAATTGATAAGTATAAAAATAACCTCGACTCTGGTACAGATATTTTTCACGAACGACGATGATGCGAGCGAATCGTCGTCCCGAGTGGTTCCTAAATTACACCATCTTTTCCCAGCTGTGTCCAGTTGGTGCTACCGGACTCGGCACTGGTCCCATTTTGGCTTCTGATATGTGAATTGAAAGTTTTCCACTCGTATTTGGAATGCGATTGTGATTATGAGAGAAATTAACGCTTTGCAGTTGTCATTTCCATGATGGGAAGTTGCACGGTTGTTGGAGTGTCGAACAGGTTGCCACGAGGTGTGGTTTTTTGATGAATGCGACGATTATAAGATTGATTGCGAGAATAGATTTGTGCCAATATCGAGGCGTAGATTGTGGATTTGAAAACAGACGATGAAAAGTTTATTTCAATGTTGTATCAGCCTTGAAAATTGCACGAAAATATTTTCAAAGCTGGCTATTTTTTTTTTTCGTCTCTGAGGAGTGAACTTTCTTTACGTATATTTTTACGAAACTGGTTTTTTTATTTATTGGACGCGGGGGTGGAAACTCGACTAAAAAATTGATAAATTGACCCGATTATTTGATTAGGTAAATTTGCAAACTCGGTCACAGAAGATTTTCGTTTTGCGAATAATTAACGTAGGAGTGTAAATAAATAATCGAAAAATTGATATTATCAAAACAGATCGGTATTCTGGGCGCGGATTTATTATTATAATTTTTTCATAACCTTAGGAGTAAAATTTTGCATTTTTTCCCACTCGATTCTGTATACACAAGAGTGCAACGTAGGTAGTTTGTACTCGTACTAATATGGCTATTTATCAAATCATAATAAATAACGGTGCGTTACGTTTACATTTGAACAAAACTTCGCTGGACTGAAATTGGACGAGTGATGTGGAGACTAGAGAGTTGGAAAAAAAAAAGGCGTACGATATAGCGGCGATCAAACGACCGAGAACTGGTTTATATATACTATGGTCTTATAAATGTAGTTTTATCGGACGAATGAATAATGAAATTTTCATACCTGAAACATATTTTATCCATCACTGACGATGGATGGTCATACGGAACGATTTGGCGTAGATACGAGAAAACTCTTTTACTAAAACATATGATCAGGCGGACAGTCGTTAGGTTAACATTGTTGTGATGTTGTTGGGTACGTGTAGGAGAGATGGAGTGGAGAGGAGATCATAATAAGGTAGCTTTGAATCGAGATATCTAGTTTGTTGCCTATCTGCGGAGTAGATGGACTCGTATGATTGGAAGAAGAATTTGCGAAATAAGAGCAATGGATTTTTTCCTATTAAAAATAAAGATGAAAATTTTGAAATACGGGTAGTTTCAAAAAGTTGTTTTTGATAATTTTGTTCAAAATATATATTTTTTTTTAAATCTCAAAAAATGTTGGGAAAGATGAAGGTAAAATTGGTTTGAAAAAGTGTATAAATGGCGAATTGTGGTGAAATTTAGGTCCGAGGTGATCAAAGAATTCACGTGAAAAATAAATTGTGTAAGAAAAAATTGTATGGAAAAAAATTCTTCACGTGTCTTAACAAACCCGTAGGAAGTGCTGGATCTCGAAAAACTGCCTTTTTTTAAGGTTCTGATTTTCCAATAAGTTCTGCTAAAGTTCTGGCTTTTAGATCGAAGTTCTGTTTTTTTTTCCAAAATGTGAAACCCTGACATTTCAAGGGTAGATGTGAAATTTGAAAAAAATAAGTAATTGAAGCTCATTTTGGCAGTTTTAATTTTTTTCAATTTTTTAAAATTAAATAGGTAGGTAGGTATAGGTACCTAAATCTTTGAAATTTTACTTTGAAGTTTGAAAAAATATATTTTTAATTTTGGAATAATCCTAAAAATTTTATAATTATTATAATTATTGTTACAATTATTTTTTAAATTTTCGATATTTTTCAAATTTAAGAAATCTTCAGAATTTCTGAAAAGGCATTCTTTAAAATTTGATGAAAATTTAAGATTTTGAAAAATCTCGAAATTTAATAAAAATTGCAAGTTTTGAAATTTTTGAAATCGGATCGATTTTTCTAAAATTAAAAATTGGGAAAATTTTAAAAATTGAATAAAACTTGAAAGTTTGGAAACATTTCAAATTGGATCGATTTCTGAAGTTGAAAATTTTTTTGAAATTTTGAAAATTAGATTTTTCTCAAATTTAGAGTTTTGAAAAATCTTAAAATTGAGTAAATATTGGGAATTTGGAAATTTTTGAAATTAGATCGATTTTCCTAAAATTTAAATTTAAAAAAAATTTAAAATTGAATATAAATTGGGAGTTTGAAAACTTTTAAAATTGGATAGATTTTTCTAAAATTTTAAATTTGGAAAAATTTTAAAATTGAATAAAAATTGGATATTTGGAAACTTTTGAAATTTGGATCGATTTATGAAGTTGAAAATTTTTTGGAAATTTTGAAAATTAAATTTTTCTAAAATTTTGAGTTTTGAAAAATCTTAAAATTGAATAAAAATTGGGAGTTTGGTAACCTTTGAAATTGAATCAATTTTTTTAAAATTTCAAGTTTTGAAAAATCTTAAAATTTAAGAAAAATTGCAAGGTTGAAAACTTTTGAAATTTGATCAATTTTTCTAAAATTTAAAATTTGGAAAAATTTTAAAATTTAATAAAAATTGGATGTTTGGAAACTTTTGAAATTGGATCGATTTCTAAAGTTGAAAATTTTTTGGAAATTTTGAAAATTCGATTTTTTTTAAATTTCAAGTTTTGAAAAATCTTGAAATTGAATAAAAATTGAAAGTTTGGAAATTTTTAAAATTAGACATTTTTTTTCTAAAATTTTGAAATTCAATATAGGTAAATTGGAAGTTTGGAACTTTTGAAGTTGCATCAATTTTTGATGTTGAAATTTTTTAGAAATTTTGAAAATTAGATTTCTCTAAGGTTTGACGTTTTGAAAAATCTTAAAATTGAATAAAAATTGGATATTGGGACATTTTTGAAATTTGATCGGTTTCTAAAGTTTTGATAAATTTTAAAAAATCTTGAAATTGAATAAAAAGTGGAAGTTTAAAAATTTTTGAAATTGTATCTAATTTCTAAAGTTATAGAATTTGGGAAATTTTGTAAAATTAGATTTTTCTAAAATTACAAATCTGGAAAAATCTCGAAAGAAAATAAAAATTAGAAGTTGGGAAATTTTTGAAATTCGATCGATTTCTAGAGTTTCACAAATTTCGAAAATTAGATTTTTCTGAAATAAAATCTCAACAAAAAACTTCTCCGAGAAAATGAATTTTCATTCTTATCAAAAGAATCCTCCTAAAAGAAAAATGAATTTTTTTGAAATGATTAGTGATCAATGATCATCAATGGTTGTAAAATTGAAAAAAAAAACTTTCAAATTGTCGTAAAATTTTTTGTCAAATTAACCTATCATGAATGATTTTCAATCTGATTGGTATGTATTGGATTTCTACACATGTCGCTTGGTCATATGTTGTGATTCTCGACGTATACCTCTTTTTTTGAAGAAGTAACAATAAAATAGGTAAGGTGAAAGTTTTTTTTTAGGTAGCCTTGATGATTTCCTGCGATTAAATCGCCCGCTATTGTTTACGAATATGGATTTGGCGAGTTATATTCGTACATCTACATACTTATAAATTATAATACACATGTTATTGTACTTACTTTCCTACATACTGTTTATGTTTTTATACATACCAAATCAAAGACCCGATCAGCTTCGCGGCCGATAAACTCGATATAATTGTACTCGAACTCGTAATGTAATTGGTATCGACTGCGACGACTTCGTCAATGCTACCGCCGCTGGGCAACGATTCAAAGACTTTTTATGAATGGGAATCGATGACTGGTGCGGATGGTGCGAGGCTTTTAGCAACAGGAACGAGAACGACGTTGATACTGTTGATAAAATATATGTACCGATGACGACGGTGCGTTATGGCGGCCCATAGGCGGCCAATTGTTACTGTGAAATAAAACTGGACGTGAATGGAAGTAGTGGTCGGCCGAGTGTACCGCTACATGGCGTATGTACGTTTAAAATACAGTATTTGTACAAGGTGTGCGGAAAATTCGCGCAAAAAATGTGATATAAAAAGGTTTGGATAAAGTATGACCAATTTTTGATGTTGTACAATTTTTAAGATTTTTTTTGGAATCATTGAACCGGTTTCAGGACTACATCATTCGTGGAAAAGCCGTGGAAATGGTTTCAAAATGTATCTTTTCTTTAAATAATAAATAAATTTCGATGCAAATTTCTCGGAGTAAGCAATTTTTTTGTATTTTTAATGATAATATAAAATTTTGGAAGCACTGAACCGGTTTAAAAAATATATTGCTTGTGAGAATTGTTTCAAAGTACTTCAATTTGTTCATAAAAAGTAAATTCGATTCGAATACGTATCTTGATTTTTTTTTTTTTTGGATTTCGTGATTAATGAAAACATTTTTGGAAGCACTGAACCGGTTTCAAAAATGTGATGCCTGTGAAATTGTTTCAAAATACAATTCATTTTTTCAAAAGTTATTTCGATTTGAATATTTTGAGATTTTTTTCGGATTTTTTGAGTGACGCATACATTTTTGGAAGCACTGAACCGGTTTCAAAAATGCATTGCTCGTAAGAATCGGTATCAAAATGCTTGGCTTGTTCATAAAAATTATTTTAAATTTGAATTTTGTTGAGAAAAAAAAAGGTTAAAATTTTTTTTTAGACAGTCTGGGAAATGGTGCCTAAAATTTTGGAAACACCGAACCGGTTTCAAAAATGCATTGCTCGTAAGAATTGGTTTCAAAATGCGTGGCTTGTTCATAAAAATTATTTTGAATTTGAATTTTATTGAGAAAAAAAGGGTTAAAAATTTTTTAGACAGTCTGGGAAATGGTGCCTAAAATTTTGGAAACACTGAACCGGTTTCAAAAATGCATCGCTCGTGAGAATGGTTCCAAAAAACATGGGTTTCTTTCCATAAAAATGGATAAATCCATTTTTATGATCATTGTTTTTTTTTGAAATGATTCTAACGAGCAATCCATTTCTGAAACCGGTTCAGTGCTCCCAAAATTTTTGACAAAATTTGCAAAATGTCTAGGAAATCGAAAAATCATTTTACCTCGAGCAATTTGAGCCAAAATCCTTTCGTATGGAAAGCTATGTCTCGTATTTTAAAGCGATTCTCACGAAAAATGAATTTCTGAAACCGGTTCAGTGTTTCCAAAATTTTTGAAAAAACTTGCAAAACGTCCAAGAAATCGAAAAATAATTTTACCTCGAGCAATTTGAACCAAAATCCTTTCATATGGAAAGCTATGTCTCGTATTTTTAAACGATTCTCACGAACAATAAATTTCTGAAACCGGTTCAGGTTTCCAAAATTTTTGAAAAAATTTGCAAAATGTCCAAGAAATCGAAAAATTATTTTACCTCGAGAAATTTTAACCAAAATCCTTTCGTATGGAAAGCTATGTCTCGTATTATGAAACGATTCTCACGTACGATGATTTTCTGAAACCAGTTCAGTGCTTCCAAAATTTTTGGTGCTATTTTTCAGGCTGTCCAAAAATTTTAAAAATCGCTTTTTTCTCTCAAAATTCAAAATAATTTTTATAAACAAACCACATACTTAGAAACGATTCTAAGAAGTGATGCATTTTTGAAACCGGTTCAGTGCTTCCAAACAATGTTTGCACCATTTGCAAAATCCTAAAAAATAAAAAAATTGTCTCGAGGTCGAGATATTCGAATCGAGATTAATTTTTATGAACAAATGAAGTAATTTGAAAAAATTTTCACCAGTAACATATTTTTAAAACCGGTTCAGTGCTTCCAAAAAATTCTTATAAAATGGCCATTTATTAAATCGGCTATTTTTTACCCACCAAATTTATTCTCCACACTTTTTCCAATTCACCTGTCTTGACCGGGACACCCTTTTTGATTATGGAATTTGAAAACATCAGTCATCGTATAACGAGTTCCACGCCGATGAGAACGCCTCGCTGTCTTTATTTTGCCAAAATTAATTGCCAGATCGGCCGGTGAGAAGTTTCGTATCACTCTGTACGTGTATTTGGCGATATATGACCAATGGCCAGCTTTACGAGGTACTTGGCAACCGAAGAGAGATCGACATTAATTTCTTTCGCGAAAATATCAACGATTCTATTCCACCGACGCCGATGCCGACAGAAGTACTTACCTCTGTCCGCCTCTCTCTCGCTCTCGGATGTATTATTCTAGACCGGAGGAAATTATTTTCCATTAAGTCACGTTCGAGTGGCTCGTATCAGGTATTTCCTGTGGTGCGTGCGTACGTGCTTATTGTTTTACGCGGACTTGATGAAAATGTACTCGCTCGTGGGTACGAGCTATCTGCAATCCTACATCTATACTCGTACGTACACGACGAGTCTATTAATAACCGGTGATTGACGATTGCCTGTTCTGTCCAAATGGTACGTAGGTCTAGGTATAGGTAAATCGTATTGTAGTGACCCCTGCAAGCTGGACAGACATTTCGTCTTCCATCATTCTTATGCTGGAAGCGTTCTGCTTCTTTTTGGCGAGGTGATCGTACCCGGATTGGGCTTCGTAGAGGTGTTGATGACTATAAGGTCATGAAACAACAATCGAAAGGCTTTTTGGGTTAGTAGTCGTATACAGTTGTAAATCAACCAACAAGAATACGGTACACATGCGACTAATATTACCGCCATTAAAATGATTCGAATCGAATGACATTCCAGATGAAGAGACCATAAATAAACCCAGTTACATTGTCGATGCGACTTGTTTCAATATAGATTCGAAATGATTTTTTTTCAAGAGTACCTCACTTAAACCTCGTTTTTGCTAAAATGATCGATCATTAACGACTTCGTCTCGTGTGCTTTTTATTGTTACAGATTTCTGATATCGTGGTCGGCGAAGAATCCAACGTTTCTGCCAAAGAAGCCTTGCTCAAATGGGCTCGTCGATCGACCACCAAGTATCCAGGAGTCAAGGTTAACGATTTTACTTCATCTTGGAGGGATGGACTTGCCTTTAATGCCATTATTCATAGAAATAGGTAAGATGTGCATTTTGTTAAATTGGTCTTTAAAAAGTTATCCATATTTTGAGAATGAGGGATTGAGGGAGGAAGGGTTGGGGGTTTTCATTCGTATACAAGCAGCCCCTCTCTCCCAAAACCACATCAAGTTAACGAAAATGGGCAATCTTCATTTCTGTTTCACCTTGTATTTTTTGACGCTTGTTTTTGCGCCACCCGTTGATTTATCAAAAAAATCAATAGGACGTTTTTTGTGGCAAATTTGATATACTTTAATTTTGGTAATGACAAATTTTTTGTTTAA
The DNA here is from genome assembly GCA_900050545.1 of Trionymus perrisii. Lineage (NCBI taxonomy): Eukaryota > Metazoa > Arthropoda > Insecta > Hemiptera > Pseudococcidae > Trionymus > Trionymus perrisii. The sequence continues at coordinate 1,347 of FIZV01009911.1, read as the reverse complement.
ACGCATATTTAAAGAGTAATGAGCAAAAAACATCGAGGAGGTCACTTTTCAGTTCAAATTTGGAATTCTCGCTGAGGTGTGAGGTTGGAGTTGGTGATTATTCAGGACATTGCAACAAATATTTTAAAATCGTAAAATCTTTTTTGGCTCAAACTGCAATTTTTTCAATTTATTTTACTGGCATAAAAAAGTTTCAAACGCCATCTTCATTGGTTTTAATCAGAGACGAATATTTAATTTATATTTTTTAAAAAAACCACATACCAATAATAAAGGAAACTGGAAACACAATGTGTTAGCCTTGGGCGATTTTTTTTTTGGCAACTTGGAAAAAAAGCAATAACAAGTACAATATTATTACGCTGCACTGTAATAAGTAAAATATAATTATGATTTATGGGGATTTAATTTAACGGTGTATGAACGAGTACATAGCTTATGCAGGTACATCTACATAGAAACGAAGGGAGGGGGGAGAAAATCGCATTCAAAGCACTAGCACACACGTGTAACCGGTTGACTTGCGTGTAATTGTATAATCGCTCGAACGAAATTTAGAATTAATGCTTCAAAGGGTGGGGGAGGGGGAGGGAAGAAGCGAAAAAAAATCCATTTCAAATTGAAAAATTTTCAAATTAAAATATGCAATTTTTGTGTTCACAGGCCGGACTTGATAGACTGGAGGGATATCAGATCGAGAGTAGTCCGCGAGAGGTTGGAAAACGCTTTTCATATTGCCGAAAGAGAATACGGTGTTACCCGTTTACTGGACCCCGAAGGTAATTTAAGCAATTTTTCTAGCGATTTTGACAAGCAACCTGAGCTGTGGAGGACGATGCGGAATATTTAAAAATTCGAACGGATGCGATGTTTAATTGTTCGGTGTTTTTTGCGCGTCTTTTACGTCTAATTCGGGCTAGCGTAACGAAACCCTATTGTGATGCCAATTAATGAACGAATTTTCAGCTAGAGTCCTCCACATGTGTGGTTGAAGCGCGAAGATGACGATCGAGTGATAAGTTGTAATGGTTTGGTTTTTTTTTTTTGCAGATGTCGATACGCACGAAATCGACGAGAAGTCAATTATTACGTATATCTCTTCGCTATACGATGTGTTCCCCGAACCACCGCCCGTTCATCCATTATCGGTAAGAGACTCAGTTGTGCTAAATATGGTTTTAAATGACCCTCGTTACGTGTATTTATTTTAAGGTAATAAGGCTGGGTGCAGTTTTCGAAAAGAAATAAACGATTATTTAATTTTTTTATTTACAATTTTTCTTGAGATTTTGATCTAAATTTAGATTTTTTTCAAAAATTGTTAAAAACACATAAAGTTGTTAATTT
>FIZV01009863.1:0-10068 GCA_900050545.1 Trionymus perrisii | reverse complement strand
CTTTTAGATCAGAAAACTGGTAAATAAAGTGCACTTTATTTCACTAGTTACGTAATTATATTTTATAAAATTTTCAAATTTGATAAAAATTTGGAAAAATTATCAAAATTTGTAAATCAACAATTCTCATTTATATCGAATTTTGTCATTTTTCCAAGTTTTTCCAAATCTCGATAAGAGTTACTGAATTTAAAAAATTTGATTCCTCTTCGAAAATTAATTTTAAAAAATTATCAAATTTACTCGTAGAAAAGTATACCAATTTTTTTGAAAATTTCAAGACTGATCAAACTTCATTTTAATTCTAAAAATTTGTTAAAATTGTAAAATGGCTAAAATTCCAGTTTTTATTAAATTTTTAATATTTTTCGAATTTTAGGTGATTACTGAATTTGATAAAAATTAAAAAATGTTTGATTTAAGAAATTTATAAAAATTTTAAAAAATTACCAAAGTTTTAATTTTTATTGAATTTTGAAAATTTTTCGAATTTTAAGCAGGTATTTACCAAATTTATACTTACTAAATAAAATTGAAAAAATAGATTGAATTTCAGAAATTTATGGAAAGTTGAAAAAGAAAAAATAGATTGAATTTCAGAAAATAATTTATAAAAAGTTTCAACATTATAAAAATTTCAGTTTTTATTCGAATTTTGAATATTTTCTAAATTTTACGAATTACTAAGTTTACTAAATTAAAAAAAAAATGATTCGATTTCAAAAATTTAAAATCCAAACATTAAAAAATTTTGACGATGCCCAGTTTTTGCTTTTTTTGGGGGGTTTTCAGTGGATTTGGAATTGAGGAGGAATTCCAATCTTTTTATTTTTTCAACCGCAAAATTCTTCTTATTGATTAGGTACTTTAGAATTTGGAATTTCCTTTAATTTTTAATTTCAATTTTTACCAATTTTAGTTTTTGATTGTCCCCTTATTTTATTTGTTTTATTTGATCAGTTTATTGCTTTTTTTTCAGTTTTCAATAAATTCAAATTACCTAGATTAAAATATGTACCTATATATATTTTTTTTCCAACTTGGATGCAGTTTTTTATTTATTTGCTCAATTTTCGATTTTTCCAATTCCAACATATTTTTATTTTTTCTCAACTTGACAAAATTATTAATTTAGGATTCAAAAAATTTTTCTCAATTTTTTTCCTAATTGTCATTCTACTAATTATCCATCCTTTGATTAGTTTTACTTTTTCTCAACCTTCATCAAATTTCCACTATTTTAATTTTTTTCCTTCATAATTTTTACCCCCATTTTCAATCATTTTAAATTAAATTCCAATATATTGTTTTTTTTTTCAAATTTCAAAACCGTTCGCGAATGATTCAAAGTAATTCTTTCAAAGTATTCACTCGTTCGCGAACCATTCCTTGAAACAAGCTGAGAAATGTTTTCAATCCAAATGATATAATTTTTTATAAATGCCAAAATACTCGAAAAGTGATCAAATCGTTCGTGAAAGATTCACTACTGTACAAATTGATTCATGCATTCGTGAAATATTCACCAACATGAAAAAAAGTTTGTCAACAAGATTTCATTTTTTCAAAGTAAATTTTTCAAAAAGATGAAAGATTCAAAGAAACGAACGACTAACAGTATTTAGTCGTTCGCGAACGATTCATTGAAACAAAGCTGAGAAAATTTTTCCAATCCAAGTGATGCATTTTTTTCATAAATGCCAAGCCAAAACAGTCGAAAAGTGATAAAATCGGCCGCGAATGATTCATTTTCGAATGATTCAGTCGTTCATGAACGATTCACTTGCGTAAAAAATATTCATCAATTTTTTTCTCAAAAAAATAATCAAATGTTCGAGAATGATTCACTTTAAAATGATCCAGTCGTTCATAAACGACTCACTTGCGTAAAAAAATGTTCAACAATTTTTTCTCTCTCAAAAAAATAATAAAATCGTTCCGGAATGATTCATTTTAAATTTAAAATGATCCAGTCGTTCATAAACGACTCACTTGCGAAACAAATGTTCAACAATTTTTTTTCTCCCTCAAAAAAATCAAATCGTTTGCGAATGATTCACTTTAAAATGATTCAGTCGTTCATAAACGATTCATTTGCATAAAAAAAATGTTCAACAATTTTTTTCTCTCAAAAAAATAATAAAATCGTTTGCGAATGATTTGTTGTAAAAATGATTCACTCGTTTGCGAACGACTTCTCATGGAAAAAGTGAATCTTTCGGAAATTAATTGTATATACTTATGTAATTATGTACAAGCTTATGTTTCGAACACTTGCATCAAAAATACGTAGTTGTTCACGAACGATTCGCTCAAAGAGTAATTCAATGTGAATAATTTTTCAACGTTAGAATTCAAATTCTCGTAAGTCTTTTCCGATCTAATTCTATTCCGACCACTTTGCCCATACAAATCAATTTTAAGAAAAAAAGTTTCACAAAAAACCACACCCTCAGGTGCACACGTAGGAAACATCTCCCATAAATAATGCTAACTCGGGCTATCTGCGACACAGGTATTCTTGGCACGACTTCAGCATGGGTAGCCAAACGTTAACTTGATCGTATAGTGGTATCTCTCCGGCAGGATAATTTTATAGCACCGAAAGGAGTAAACCTCGCTTATAGAGCGAACACCTTTAAATGTGCCCGTCCGCAATAAAATCTATTCTACGGTAAAAGAAGAACAGTAGGAAAACTGTACTCTGCATCGTAAATCGTACGGACGACTGTTTGGGCCGCAGTAAGCTAAGCTGTTGCTGCTTGATGAAAGTTTTTCGTTTAGACTCGTAAAGTGTCGTTTAATTGTACGTTTTATGCGTCATATAACGCCCAGCTTGGTCGTTTACGTAAAACCACACACTGCCATATCTGGCTTATATTCGAATCAGTAGCTTATCCACCGTATATAGGACGATTTTAAATAATTAAATATCCCTTCGAATCGTCAACTCCTTCGAAACGAATCCTACGACAGTTTTATTCTCTACGACAACACCAAAGGATCATCTAACATACCTCTTGCCTTCTCTCTCCCTCATTCTGTCCTCTGTTGCCATCTGTGACATCGTCATAATACGATTAAGCTTTGCGAACGTACGTACGTCGTACATACATTAATCGTAATTCGTACCGAATACGAAATAAAAATTACGAATGAATCATAATCAAGGTTCGATAAAACAAACACCCAAAACACCACCTATGTAAATATACACACTGCAGGCTTCTACTTACTATCGTAATGTTCCCTACAGATACCTATTTAGATGCTTAAATTCCCCCTCCCCTCTCCAAAAATCTAACACAACAAATTCACTAATCACGAAATTCTCATTATTAGTATCTTTCGAGAAAGAAGAAGGGAACAAGAGAAAATTGTAACTCCAGCTCGATTGGAAAAATCGATACAAAAAAATTGAAAATGTTACCGTTTCTTCGGTATTTTCATCGTTTTCAGTATCAGACTCTTCGTTCGTTTCTGATTCTTTCACAGTTTCGACTTCTGTCTCCGATTTGGAACTCGAATCGCTACAACTGGCTCTTTCCTCTTCTTCTCCATCTTTATCTTCATCATCGCCTTGTTTTGATTCTTCTGCAGCCTCAGCTGTGTCCTTTCCTTCTTCTAATCCATCATCATCATCATCGATACTCAGGGACTCGATAATTGTATCTTCAGTTTCGGTTTTGGCACCAAGCTCGGGCTCAGGTTCTTCCTGAGGAGGTTCTTCGACCCCGTTCATTAGCACAATCGCCGGTACATCGGTTTCATCCATTTTATCAAACACACGCGAGCTCCGATAGGAGCATCAGGTGAATAATCACGTCGCAGAAAATCGTCGCGATTCAAAACACAAAATTTTATAAACGTATCGAACCCATGAACACCTACACAGACGACTGAGCTGTTTAGTGATTTACGACAACATCGTCTGTGTAATTTCGAGCCGAATAATTAACATCTATTATAAGTAAAGCTTTTTGTTTTTAATGGCTGCTGCTACTGCGGTCTCTGCTGCTTTCATTCGAGCGAATTTATCACTCGATTTAATACGTATCGCGATCATGGTGCCGAGGAAATTTACAATGCGATGTTCCACACTTTTATGTTTTTTCTTCCGCAGTCGTTTCGTTTATAAACGACAGGTTGACAGCGGAAATGGAAGAAAAAAAGATAAGAAAACCATACCTCATTTAAATGCGACGTTGTAAAGATGGCAGGGGGAATGGGGGGGGGGGTGGTCGAACTATTAGAATATATCAATAGCAAAAACATTCCGAAAGAGAAAATTTTTTCAAGGACGATCGGAGAATATTTTGCCATTGCAGATTTTCTTTCAAAATACTAATTGCGAAAATATTGCAAAAAATTCAATTTAATTTTTGAAAAAAGGACCAATAAAATCTCATATTTTTTGCAAAAATTTTGTTTTTGGAAATTTATGCAGGAACAAATTTTGAGAATAATTGACAAAAAATTGTAATTCAAAAACTTCTCAAAAGGGGAAAAAAAGTAATACCTATTTTGCAAAAAAATTCCAAAATATTTTTAAAATAAAAATTACCGATGATTGGAAAATATTTTTGCAATGACAAAATTGTTAATATTCTGCAAAAAATTCTGGTTTTAGTATTTTTTGCAGAGAATTTTGAGAATAATTTGCAAAAAATTAAATTAACATTTTTTTAAAGATTGTAACAGAGACAAAATTATGAATAATTAATTTTGCAAAAATTAGATCATTGTCAGTATAATTTTGAGAAATTTTAAATTCAAAAATTTTTAAAGGGGAAAAAATTTTAAATATTCTGCTTATTTTTTTTTTAATTTTCGTAATTTTTTTAAAATAGCATAATTTTGGATACTTCGCAAAAAAATTTGTTCAAGATTTTTTCAAAGGAAAAGATTGCAGATGTTTTGAAAAATTTTAGGCAAAGATAAAATTGTGAATATACAATTTTTGTAAAGACAACTTTGATTTAAGTATAATTTATAAAAATTACATTTCATTTTTTTTTTAAGTGCAACAACGACAAAAATATACAACTTTTCAAAAGAAAAAAATTAATACTTATTTTTCCAATTTTTGTCAATTTTTATATTTAAAAAAAAATCATCGGTAGCTTACTTCGGAAACTTTGCAAAAAAAAAAACAACATTCATTACATAAAGGAGAAAATTTCATGTTTTGAAAAATTTTTGCAACGATGAAATTGTAAATATTTAATTTTTGTAAAAAAATAATATTTTGAAAAAATTGAAATCTAAAAATTTTTCTATAAGAAAAAATTGCAACCGCGACAAAATTGTCAATATTTTGCAAGAAAATCTGGTTTTTGCAGTTTTTGGTTAAACATTATTCTGAATCATTTTGCAAAAAATTATACTTACTTATTATTTTAAAATTTCTTTCAAAAGGGAAACTTTGGAATAAATATTAAAAAAAAATGTCGTTTCAATTTTTTTTTCAACGGAAAATTGCGGATATTTTGGAATTTTTTTTTAAACAAAAAAATATGAATTTTTTACGAAAAATTCGGATTTGTGCAATTTTTAGAAGAACCATTTTGAGAATATTTTGAAAAAAGTTGGTGTTTCTTATAATTTAGTTTAAAAGGGAATTTTTGATTTTTTTTTTTTTAATAAAAATTTTCAGTATTTTGAAAGAAAAAAATTAATAATTTTTTTTTTTAAGGAAAAGATTGCGGATATTTTGGAAAAATTTGGCAGCTACCAAATTATGACAAAAATTCTGGTTTTCGCAATTTTCGCGAAAACAATTTTGAGAATTCTTTACCAAAAACTCCAATTCAAAATATTTTTAAAAGTGGAAATTCTGGGAATATTTTTCAAAAACTTCCTGATCTTTCAATGACAATTTTGAGGAAATTTTGCAAACAATTTTTTTTTTCATTTAAAAAAAAAAATTGCAAATACCTGCAAAAAATATATTTTATCTTCTTTTTTTTCAATGGAAAATTGTGGTTATATTTTGAAAAAAAATTTAACCATAAGATTGTGAATATCTTTGCAACTTTGAATGGATTTCGCAAAAATTGTATTCTGAAAATTTTATTAATAACTTAATAAGGAAAGATGAAGAATATTTCGCTATTTTTTTTTTTTATTTGGATAATTTTATACACTGTCTTTGATAATGCTTTCTTAAAAAATTTTGCAAAGAAAAAATCGTGAATATTTTATAAAAAATTTTAATTAAAAATTTTTGGATTTTTAGCAAAAAAAAAAAATTAAAAAATTAGTTTTGCAATTTTTTTCAAGTTTTGCAAAACTTTGGTTCCAAATTGGAAATATTTTGTAGGTAACACAAAATATGATTTTAAAATTTTATCCAAATTTTTACTCAACATTTTTTCAAAAAGGAAACCTTAAAAACATTTTTTGAAAAATTTCGTTTCAAAATTTTTTTTTCAAGAGAAAAATTGCAGATTTTTTGAAAAAATTTTTGCAACAAAAAAATATAATTTTTTTGCAAAAAATTTTGATTTTTGCAATTTTTGAAAGAACCATTTTGAGAATATTTTGAAAAAATTAAAGTTCATATAAATTGGTTTAAAAGGGAATTTTTGATTTTTTTTTCAAAGATAAAAGTTTTAGGTATTTTGAAAAAAAATTATTAAATTTTTTTTTCAAAGGAAAATAGTATTGCGGATATTTTGGAAAAATTTGGCAGCTACCAAACTATAAATACTTGGCAAAAAATTCTGGGTTTGGCAGTTTTTGCGAGAACAATTTTGAAAATACTTCACCAAAAATTGTAACTCAAAAAATTTTCAAAAATGGAAATTTTGGAAATATTTTGCAAACAATTTCTGATCTTGAAATGGCAATTTTGAGAACATTTTGCAAACTTATTATCAATAAATGTTGAAAAAATGTTTTTTCTTGTTTTCTTAAAAAGTTTGCAAAAATAAGGTCAAAATTGCCAACACTTCGTAAATTGTTTTTCTGATTTTAGCAATTTTCAAAAACACATTTTGAGAACAATTAAAAAAAAAACATTTAATTTTTTTTCATTTCCAAAATTTTCAATTTTTTGCAAAAAATTGCAAACATTTACACAATGCAGAAATTTTAAATGTATTCTGAGTTTATGGATTCTTTAATTTTTTTTAAATATTTTTTTTGCGGATTTTATGAATTTTCAAGTTTTTACAATTTTTTAATCATCAAGGAATTTTTAAAAAAATTTCAAAACTGTTTATCTCTTTCAAGAGCATTTTAAACTATAAATTAAAAAAAATACATTAAATTTCAAAACTGTTTATCTCTTTCAAGAGCATTTTAAACTATAAATTTAAAAAAATACATTTTTCAGATCAAAAAAAAAAAACAAAAAAGCTGACAACGTGTGAAGCATACAAAGCAAAAATATCCATCATTTGCGAAATTTCACAAATCGAACGATATCATAATCTAATCTATTTTGCACAACATACAACCTCAATTATCCCCCTTTCCATCCATCATCAAAAATCTCATCCCTTCTTTAGCAAAATTTACAAACCACACGTGAAACCACACGTGAAACCACACGCGAAACCACACGTTCTCATAAACGCATAGGTACCACAATTTAATTAAATTTTCGATAAAATTAATCCAAGCAGAAGCAACCACATCGCACCCATAAATTTAAAAAATCTCTCATATGATAAAAAAAAATGATCCACCCGCCTTAACGGCAACACAGGCGAGAGAAAATTGTTTTTTTTTCCTCTTCGAAAAATTCTCAACACGTCGCGTCGTCGGATTTGGAAATTTGATACGTTCTTTCTAGGTTCATTTTTTTTTTTTTTTTTTCAAAAGTATACGATTTTTGTATACATATTATACTTCGTATACAATTCAACGCCATTTCATGCACGATAACTCGCGTAAATATACTTATAATTCGAAGTAATATTTTTCTCGGACGCCTCGACGATGTGGTTTCTTCATCGTATTAGTATATTTTCTGCTTGGTAGCTTTCACGACTGTGTGTTATATTGTGCAAATGTCGAGAAGAAAAATAGGAGTAATTTTTCTCGATGCTCGGAGTCGAGTTTTAAACGAAGAGTACCTATCATTGAGCTCTCGGTTTAGTAAAATGTACCATACGAGGAGCATTAGTGCACATCCATCTGCGGCGAAAAGCTCTCAACGTGGTGGGTGTGGCTGTGCCATACTCGTACAATGGAGAGAAGAAAATGTGAAAAAATCGTCGATAAATTTGGACCAGAGGGCGAGCCTCCGAGCCCGAAGCTGACGTACGCGAAGGGTGAGCACTCGAGTGCGGGGTGTCATATGTTAAGACATAATATTAAACGTTCAACAGCTTGGAATTTCTCGGAATGCGATTACATGACCTATTTCGTTATTCAAAACGGTGGATTACAATTTCTCGGCCCGTTGAGTGGGAAAAATTCGCATCGCATCCGAACGAATTCCGGCCTAGACTGTTTATTGCGTCGGTCGCTCCGTAATGGCCGTGTAATACGACCAGAAGCTAGATAAAAAAGATCTAGCCTTTACCCTTACGTTGTAATTAATTCGTAAAAACGTCATCGTCGCGTCGTCGTTCCAATATTCCGCATCCTTTTCAGATACGTAGGTCTAGGTACGTCAAACGTTACGAATTTTCATCTCGAGAACCCATATTTCGCATTTAATGAGCTCACACGTACGCGCTTTCGGTTCCAATTTCCGATCCCTTCGGGCAACCAATCAGTCTCTTCTCAGATGATTTTAATAAATCGAGCTCAGCACAGTAAAAACAAGATCATCAAATAGAGCAAATTGCATTCCAGATGAGAAAATAATTTTTCATTTCAATATGTTCTTTTGGATGTCCTGATGAACCCCCAAAAAGTGCCCACATCCATATAGGTGGTGTTGCCACATCTCACCTCTCGGAAAATCTCACAAATGTCGTTCAACAGTGACCTTCCCGTTGTTTTTCGCTTATAACTCTTCAACTATACATTTAAATGAAAAAGTGATCATAACTAAAATTAAAAAGTTCATAAAATTTGCAACAAAAAATGTTATATTCATTTTTATCGAGAAATGAACGGGTGGCGCAAAAAACAAGCGTCAAAGTATGCAGGATAAAAAATATTCCGCAAAATCCTTTGAATTTGGTCCAAAAATTATTTCTATAAATATAATTTTGATGAAAATAAAATTTCCAAAAAATTTGAGTTTTTTCTAGAATATACCCCTCTTGAAAAAATTACCCAATCACATTAAAATTTGGTTTTAAAAATTTGTTTCATACCCTAATTTTTATGAAAATAAAATTTACACAAAATTGGAGAATTTTTTCTAGAATTTATTCCACTTGAAAAAATTACCTATTTCAATTTATAAATTTCATAAAAATTCAATTTCCTCAATTTGGTGGAAATTTTTCTTCAAATTCACTCCACGTGAAACCCTACAATTGTAGGGTTAGTAAATTTTTTTGAAAAAATTATTCAATCACATTAAAATTGAAAAAATTGGTTCCAAAAATTGTTTCATACTTTAAAAATCTCCATAAAATTGCAAAAATTTTTCTAGATTTTATTCAACGCCCAATCCTTTATTTGTAAAGTTAATTTTTTTTTAATTCCTCCTTTTTCAGGAAATTAAAAAAATTGATTCCAAAAATTATTTATAAAAAAATACAATTTTGCTAAAAGTTATATTTCCACATAATTTGGGGATTTTCCCCAGAAATCATCACTTGTCCAACCTTACATTTGTACAGTTGAAAAAATTCATTTTCTTCATGGAAATTGAAAAAATTAGTTCAGAAATTTTTTTTCACACCCTAATTTTGATGAAAATAAAATTTTTACCAAAATTGGAGAATTTTTTCAAATTTTATCTCAGTGCGTCCAACCCTACATTTGCACGGTTGAAAATTTTGTAAAAATTGTACCTTTCATGAAAATTGAAAGATTGGTTCCAGTGCTCGGAAATAATTTTCAAAATTTTTTAATAAAAATAAAGACAAAATTCTTCAAAAAAAAAGACTAATAAAGACTAATTTTGGCTCAAAATAAAGACAAATAAAGACT